>JAPPVO010000017.1:91731857-91954012 GCA_030407325.1 Camellia japonica | reverse complement strand
AAATTCCCTCCGAAGTCAATAACTTAAAAATTTTTGTCTAATCAAATATTTTCCATAATTTCCGAACTGTACTCAAATTTTATTCCAAAAATTTTCCAAGAAATTTTAGATTTTATTCAAAGAAATCAATCAAACAATTATCTTATAGTCAAATGCCTCTAAAAAATTTCAAAATTTTACTTCAAAGTGAAAGACTTGGTCATTAAAGCCTTATCTAACACTTTTTCATAAAATCAAAATTCCATCCGAAATTAGTAACTTAAAAAATTTTGTCTAATAAAAAACATTCCATAATTTCCAAAATTTTACTCTAAGTTTTTTTTTTCTTCAAAATTCTTTCCTCTCAAGGAGCTTTGGATTTTATTCCAAATATCTAATCAAACAATTGTCTTCTAATCAAATATCTTTTAGGAGAATTGAAATTGCATTCAAAATGGAAGATTTAGTCGCCACTTCCTTATCTACCATTTTTCATAAAATTTGAAATTCTCCCTAAAGTCAATGACTTAAAAGTTCTTATCCAATCAAACACCTTCCATAATCTCCAAGACTTTACTAAGTTGGAATTTTTTTTTTCTTTTTTTTTTCAGAAGATATCCTTTGATCACATGTTCTTTTTGGAATTTAAATTTTGGAAAGGCATCATTCACAGTTGATCACTAAGGTAAGAATTCAAATTCACACTCAAATCCTTAAAACTGGGAAAGTACCCCCTAATTTTCACTGATTGCTCAAATCATAATCAAAATTTGAATCACTGCCTAAATTGAACCCCCAAATTTTGTAATTAGATTACTGCCACAAATAACTCAAATTGCTCCAGAATCAAATCACTGTCATGTCAAACTCCTTAGATTTTTGGAATGAAATCACTACCTTTCTGATTGTTTATCCTATCAAGACCCGAACCCGCCTCTAGAGATCTAGATCATGACTGGCTAGTAATCATGAAATTACCTATGGCCTTAGACAGAATTCAAATCATATTTAATTATATGCGGCCAGAAGCGGAAGCAGAATTAATGTGCATATATGGCATAAACAAAAACTTCTTATAAGTTAACAACTCGCATCCATATATATACAAATAGATATTGCATGTCCAAGATCATTCACAGGTGATCATCATACAAAACCCAAAAGTTTATGTATAAACACGGTCAAACATGACCAACAAAAGAAAACAAAAGATCAAAAGAAAAAAGCCTCGTTCGTAAGGCGCTCTTTAGCTGACATCACAAAAACTCGATAATCTTTCACAGGTTTACTAAGGCTGGACATTCCGCTACTTACCTACATACATATATATATATATATATAATAGAGTGAGCTAAAGCCTAATGAATAACATCAGATTAAAAGGGTTATATGAATGAGTCCTAATGCTTAGATAAAATCGTTCTTATATCAATTTTGTATCATAGCGAAACAACCTTGGGTCCAATACATGATAGAATGACCACTGGTTGAACATAAGTTGAAAATACAGAACAGAGCAGATCATACTTGACAGAACGACTTGGATTCAATTCATCACAGCTATATAATGACTATTTGGTCAACACATAACATATATTCAAACTTATCAGATATTCAGAATGACCTTGAGCCCATCTTTTCAAATATACAGAACGACCTTAGGTCTATTATATACATTCATATCTCATTAATCACATTTACAGACATCATATGGATCAAACAGATAAAAGGTTCATTTATATCACAAAACCATAAGTTCATAAAACTTACCACATTGGAAACATTTAGAAAATAACGTACATAAAAATATCTTTACTAAGATATTACTTATAGTGATTTGGTTATTCACACGCCTTCATGGATTAACCTACATAATTTATAAACATATACACACATTGAGGCACGTTACATAATCGAATCATTATTAGCTTATTAAATTCTTTTAAGTTCATTTCTAATGCCTTAATTTATTAGGGAGGCTCAATTCATGCCTAGGAATGTTCCGAAAGGAATGAGGATGCAACTATAGACATAATGTAACTTTCAAAACATACTGAAAAGGGCAGTTCGCTCAAGCACATCACTGGTCGCTCAAGCATACCACATGGTCTGCAAAAGTACTGGATGGTCCGAATCTAGGCTCGATGGTCACTTGAGCCAATGTTAAAAGTTAAACTAGGGTCGCTCGAGCGGTCACTTGGTCACTCAAGCCATGTGCAAGGTTCTATAAAAATGCTAGATGCATGAGATGTGTGCTCGAGCGACAACTTGTTTGCTCGAGTGGTTTGGCTGAATTTTCAATTTTCAAAACAGAATTTTATATTTCAAAACTTAAGTCCAAAGCCAAAAACCTTTGCATGACATATTGAAAATCCTATATACACTTTCAAAAGCATGAATTCAAAACCAATTCCAAACCTCATGCTCAAAACTTCATAATTCTTCATAATTGGAACTCAAATTCTCAAGCATGTGCAATTTAACTTCAAACTCTTTTCCAAAACTCTCAAAACATGAAATTGAGCTTCAAAACCTTCAAAATCATGGATGCATGTATGATTTAACTTCAATTCAAACACGGTTGACAAAATCATGCTCAAAGATGATCAAAACTCTTCATGTTGATGCATGCATGTATGAATTGACTTCAATTTCACCATTCTTAGCTCAATTCTTGAGTTAAAGCTCATACTCTCTTTGAATTCTCATGCTAGATGACTTTAATTCATAAATTAAGAGCTAAACACATAACTGAAGTCTTGGAGTAAGCTTGTACTAGCCAATTCTTGAGTTCCTGTACACAATTCTACGATCCTTCAAACAATTCTTCAAAATCAAGCCTTCCTCTCTCTAGAATTACACCTCTCTCTCTCTCTCTCTCTAGAATGCTCCAACATATTTCCTTGAGCTCAAAAATGTTTAAGTTTCTAACTTAACACATATGTACATGGTAATTAGCTTAGACTAATTAAGCAAGCTTTAAATTAACTAATCTCATTTAATTCTAATTGATTTTATCTAATTAATTTAATTTGATTCAAATTTTAATCAAACTTCATAATAGGCTCTAAAAATTATGCCATTAAAACTAAACTTATTAGTTTCGGTTTCGGAAGTCATTAAGCTTTTAGGTTCAGATTCAAAGTAGAAATCACAACAGATATTCCAACAATGAATAGATATGCACACAATTACACATTAAACACATAAATACATTCAAAATTAAATAAATGAAAGTGTAATACGTGATGGGGTTGTCACAATCTTCCCCCCTTAAGAAGTTTGGTCCTCCAAACTTGCATTATCTTGTACCGGAAATAACTCGGGGTACCTTTTCCTCATTTCATCTTCTTTCTCCCAAGTTGCTTTCGTGCCATAATGTTCCTTCCATTCTACCTTAATCATAGGGATTGCTTTACTCCTTAACTATTTCACTTGTCGGTCAATGATCAGCATTGGTCTCTTTTCATATTCCATATTGTCGTCAAGAGTTATCCAGTGATAATCAATAACGTGAAACTGATCTAGGAGGTAGCCCCTCAACATTAATACATGAAACACATTGTGCATTTGTTCCATTGCTAGCGGTAAAGCAATTCAGTACGCAACTGGACCGAGCCTTTCCAAAATCTAAAATGGCCTAATCTATCAGGGTGCTAACTTGCCAAATCTTGATTGACCCTTCATTGGAATTACTCAAATAAACACATGATCACCGGCATCATACTCAAGAGCCCTTCTTCTTTGATCCGCATAACTCTTTTATTGACTTTGCGCAGTTTTGAGCCTTTGCTGAATGATCTTCATCTTCTCGGTGGTTGTTTGCACAATCTCGGGACCAAGCAAGATACTATCCCCAACTTCTGTCCAAAAGCCCGAAGATCTACATTTCCTGCCATACAAGGCCTCATACGGTGCCATGCTAATGCTAGAGTGGAAATTGTTGTTATATACAAATTCTGCCAATGGTAAATAAGTTTCCCAACTTCCCTGAAAGTCTAGAGCACATATTCGGAACATATCCTCTAAAGTCTGAATAGTTCTTTTTGATTGCCCATCAGTTTGTGGATGAAAAGCAATACTAAACCTCAAATTTGTTCCCGTTTCTCTTTAAAGACTCTTCCAGAATCTAGACACGAACTTCAGGTCCCTCTCTGAAACAATAGATATCGGAACTCCATATAAACGAACTATCTCATCGATATAAATACTAGCAAGTCTATAAGCATCATAAATAATTCTCACAGGTAGAAAATGTGTAGATTTCATTAATCTATCCACAATAACCCAAATAGAATTCATACCTCTAGGTGTTTGAGGTAGACCAACAATGAAGTCCATGGTTATGTGTTCCCATTTCCATTTTGGAATAGAGAAAGGTTAAAGTAGCCCTGCTGGTTTCTGATGTTCAGCTTTAACTTGCTGATATTGAAGGCATCTAGATACATATTATGCAATTTCATTTTTCATACTAGGCCACCAATAACTCTACTTCAAGTCTTGATACATTTTATAGTTGCCCGGGTGCATTGCAAACTTTGGCTTGTGAGCCTCTTCTAAGTTCATTTTCTTCAAGCCAAAATATTTGGAACACACAATCTCCCTTGAAATTTCAACACTTGGTTCTCAATACCAAACCCCGGTCTTGGATTCGATTTCATTTCACCAAACACTTTCTTGAGGAATTCATCCTTTAATTGATTTTGCTTTATCTCTTCAATAATTGCCGGTTGAGTTGAAATGACGGCTAACATTCCACCTTGTTCTTGAATCACCACTTTTATCCTGGATCTTTTTAGGTCTTTCAATAATTCCCTCTATTCAATAAGTAAACACGCCAAATTCCCTATTAATTTTCTACTAAGAGCATCGGCAACTATATTGGCTTTGCCCAGATGATAAATCTGAAAATCATAATCTTTAATCAATTCTAACCATCTCCTCTATCACATGTTCAACTCCATTTGAGTGAAGAAGTACTTTAAACTCTCCTTGTCAATGTAGACTTCACACATTGCTCCATAGAGGTAGTGGGGCCAAATTTTCAAAGCAAACACAACGGCAGCCAACTCCAAGTCATGAGTCGGGTAGTTCTTGTAGTAAGGCTTTATTTGCCGAGATGTATAAGCTATCACTTTACCATTCTACATTAAGACACAATCCAATCCTTTATACGAAGCATCACTATAAATAACAAAGCCTTCTGTTCCTGACGGTAATGTCAAAACTAGTGTTGTGGTTAACCTTGTTTTCAATTTTAAGAAAGCGGATTCTCTTTCATTGGTCCATTCAAACGGTTCTCCCTTTTGAGTAAGTTGGGTAAGTGGATAGCTATCTTTGAAAAGTCTTTTACAATCTTTTGTATTACCCAGCCAATCCCATAAAGCTTTGAACTTCCGTCACATTTGTCAGTGTAGGCCAATTAATAATTACGTCAATCTTTTGAGAGTCCACAGAAATTCCATCCATGTTAATCACATGCCCTAGGAACACAACTTCATCCAACCAAAATTCACATTTCTTCAATTTTACATATAATTTCTTCTCCATAAGTGTTTGCAGAATAATTCTCAAATGTTGCTCATGTTCTTCTCTACTTTTTGAATAAATCAAAATATCATCAATGAATACAATAACAAATTCATTAAGATAGGATTTGAAAATTTGGTTCATAAGGTCCATAAAAGTTGCAGGTGCATTCGGAATGTGGTTTTCTCAATGTCTTCAGCTTTCACTTTCAGTTGATGGTACCTGGATCTCAAATCAATTTTCAAAAACACTTGTGAACCCTGTAACTGATCAAATAAGTCATCAACACGAGGTAAAGGGTATTTGTTCTTGATTGTTATCTTATTCAATTCTCGGTAGTCAATACACAAGTGAAACGTTCCATCTTTCTTCTTCACAAACAGAACCGGTGCACCTCATGGCAAAGTACTCGGCTGGATGGAATCCTTGTCAAGCAAAATCTTGCAACTGATCCTTCAGTTCCTTCATTTCAACGGTTGACATTCTATACGGAGTCTTTGAAATAGGTTGAGTACCCGGCATAACTTCAATAGTAAATTCAATTTCCCGATCAACCAATTTCCCTTGTAATTCTTCTGGAAACACATCTGAGAATTCTCTAACTACTGGAATATCATTTAACATAGTATTCATAGATTGCATAGCCAAACTACTATGTAGATAACCCCAACATCCCTTCTTAAGTAGTTTACATGCTTTCATTGTCGAAATTAAGTAAGGTGGAGGTACTATACCATTACCCTCAAAGAAAAATCCATCTTGTCCCGGTGGTCTAGCCAAAACTTGTTTCGTCACACAATCAATACTAGCATAATATTTAGACAACTAGTCCATCCCTAAAATCACATCAAAATGTCTCATGTCAAGAGGCAATAAATCTACATATAAGTAGCATTTCCAATAATAATCTCACAAGCATGATACACAGAAGTACACAAAACAGATTCTCTAGATGGAGCAGATACACATAACACATAAGGCAGAGGTTCCATAGGTCTATTCAGTCTATGTGCAAATACAGTAGAAACAAATGAATGTGTTGAACCGAGTCAATTAGCACATAAGCATCTTGATTGCAAATAGAGAGACTACCTGAGACACTGGCCTCGGTATTTTATGTATCACTTAAGACAAGTGCAAAAAACTCTCCCTTGTCTAAGTATGTCTCTTGTAGCAGTAGGTCTTTTAGTGTTTCCTGGCATTGGAACGGATCCAGTTGAACTAACAGCTAGCCTTTCACTTCTTTGTTCAATCTGTGGACAATCTATGACCATATGCCCTATCTTACCACATCTAAAGCATGCCCCAGAAGTACGATAACAAACTCCTCGATGTTTCTTGCCACATTCATTACAGGTTGGTACATAATCTCTCATAGAGTTAGAAGCAGTAGATGTCCCCAAATTTTGCTTATTTGATGATGTTGATCCCTTATTCGTCTTTTCCTATTCCATTCAAATGGTCAGTTTTGTGAATCTAAATTTGATTCATACATTAAAGCTTTGTCAAGAATATCTACATACTTTGGCAATTTCAGAATATTCACTTTTTCTAGGATTGCATTTCGAAGTCCACCCTCAAATTTTCTCGCTTTCTTGTAATCAGTATCAACCATGTGTGGTGCAAATCTAGCCAACTCAGTGAACCATGCCTTATATTCAGCTACTGTTTAGTTACCTTGCTTCAGCCTTTCGAATTCAGATATGCATTGAGAGAAGTACTTCTTGTAAAACATCTCAAGGAATCGCGTCCAACTGATTTCCACATTTTCATCTCTAACTAAAATCCACCATCTTCAGGCATCGCCCTCCAAAGTAAAACCTGCTAACTGAACTTTATGTGCATCAGTGCACGGAAATACTTCGAATAACTTTTCAACGCCAATAACCCATGCCTCGACTTTCAGAGTATCAACTCCACCCCAAAATAGCAGTGGTTTCATTTTCTTGAACTCTTTAGTCAAAGCAATTGCGTGGTCATCCGTTTGATGTTCTTTTATCGAAGGTGGCACATGCATTGGGGGAGGTGGAGGCGGTTGTTGTTGTTGTTGCCTTAGTGATTTAGCCATGTCTTGAATCATTCTCTCCATTCTATCTAAATGGGTGGCAAAAGACTCTTCTATCTTATCAGCCTTTGTTCTCACTATGATCTATATGAACTCATATTATAATAAATACAAAAATTTGTTCATATCTACATAGGCGTCTCAATCCAAAGTTCACATATTCACATCTTTGCGTAATCTCAATGCACACAAACATATACTTATCAGATGAATGCATTCTTAGTCTTTTCTAGACACCTTATTGCTTAATTGCACAAGTGTGTGAGTTATTAACTCATACTCTGATGCCATTCTGTCAAGACCTCGAACTCGCCCCCTAGAGGTTTGGATCATGACCGGCTAGTAATCATGAGATTACCTGCGGTTTCAGACAGAATTGAAATCATATTTAATTATATGGGGCCAGACGCGGAAGCAAAATCATAAATTTCGTCCAATGAGCTATGCATTTACGGCATAAATAAAAACTTCTTATACGTTAACAACTCATATCCATATATATACAAATAAATATTGCATGTCCAAGATCATTCACAGTCATCATCATACAAAACCAACAGCTTATGTACAAACATAGTCAAACCAAACCAACAAAAGAAAACAAAAGATCAAAAGACGAAAGCCTCGTTCGTAAGACGCTCATTGGTTGACATCATAAAAACTTCGATAATCTTTCATAGGTTCAGTAAGGCTGGACATCCCACTCTCACCTACATACATATATATAATAGAGTGAGCTAAAACCCAGCGAATAACAACGGAGTAAAAAGATTATATGAATGTGTTCTAATGCTTAAATAAAATTGTTCTCATATCAATTTCGTATCATAGCAAAACAACCTTGGGTCTAATACCTGACAGAACAACCACTAGTCCAACATAAGCCGAAATACAGAATAGAACAGATCATACTTGAAGGAACAACCATGGGTCCAATTCATTATAGCTTTATAATGACCATTTGGTCAACATATAACATATATTCAAACTTATCAGATATTCGAAACAACCTTAGGTCCATCTTGTCAAATATATAGAACGACCTTAGGTTCATTATATACATTCGTATCTCATCAATCACATTTACATACATCACGTGGATCGAGCATATAGAAGGCTCATTCATATCACAAAATCATAAGTTTGGAAAACTTACCACGTTGGAAAGATTTAGAAAATAACGTATATGAAAATATCTATATTATGATATTACTCACAGTGATTTGGTTGTGACATGTCTTCGTGAATGAACCTACATAATTCATAAACATATACACACATTGAGGCACGTTACTTAATCGAATCATTCTTAGCTTATTCAATTCTTTTAAGTTCATTTCTAATTCCTTAATTCATTAAGGAGGCTCAAATCATGCCTAGGAATGTTCAAAAAGGAATGAGGATGCAAATATGGACATAATGTAACTTTTCAAAACATACTGAAATAGGGCAGTTCGATCGAGCACACTATTGGTCGCTCGAGCAGACCACATGGTCTGCAAAAGTACTGATGGTCGGAATCTAAGCTCGATGGTCGCTCGAGCCAATGTGCAAAGTAAACTAGGGAGTGGTCACTTGGTCGCTTGAGCCATGTGTAAGGTACTGTAAAAATGCTAGATGCACAAGATGTGCACTCGAGCAACAACTTGTTCGCTCAAGTAGTTTGGCCAAATTCTAGGTTTTCAAAACAGAATTTTTTGTTTCAAAACTTAAGTCCAAAGCCAAAAACCTTTGCATGACATATTGAAAATCATATATACACATTCAGAAGCATGAATTCAAAACCAATTCCAAACCTCATGCTCAAAACTTCATAATTCTTCATAATTGGAACTCAAATTCTTAGGCATGTGCAATTTAACTTCAAACACTTTTCAAAACTCTCAAAACATGAAATCAAGCTTCAAAACATTCAAAATCATTGATGCATGTATGATTTAACTTCAATTCAAACAAGGTTGACAAAATCATGCTCAAAGATGATGAAAACCCTTCATTTGATGCATGCATGTGTGAATTAACTTCAATTTCACCATTCTTAGCTCAATTCTTGAGTTAAAGCTCATACTCTCTTTGAATTCTCATGCTAGATGAATTTGATTCATAAATTAAGAGTTAAACACATACCCAAAGTCTTGGAGTAAGCTTGAACAAGCCAATTCTTGAGTTCCTCTATACAATTCTTCAATCCTTCAAGAAATTCTTCAAAATCAAACCTTTATCTCTCTAGAATTGCACCTCTCTCTCTCTCTCTAGAATGCTCCAACAGATTTCCTGGAGCACAAAAATGTTTTAGTCTCTAACTTAACACACACACAACACACACATATATGGTAATTAGCTTAGACTAATTAAGCAAGCTTTAGATTAACTAATCTCACTTAATTCTAATTGATTTTATCTAACTAATTTAATCTGAATTAAATTTTAATCAAACTTTCTAATAGGCTCTTGTGGGAGCCGAATATTATTAGATCCACAGGGACGAATGAGCGTGTCCGGTCCAAAACGTAACCTCTATTCGGCATATACCCCAGCCAATCAAGGAGCCGAATATTATAACCAGTATCCCAGCCAATAGAACAGACGCCGAATAGAGGTACATCTGACGGAACAAGAATGGGCCCAGCCCAAAGGCCCAAAGAAAATACTATAAATACGGGATCACCCATCAGAGAAAAGCAGGTAAGAACTATTACACTTTACTTAAAATATAAGCAACTCAGAGATTAGAGACTGACTTGCCCGTCGAGTGCTAATTTCGGCACCCTCGACCGGTGTGTTTAATCCTTTTTAAGTGACTAGAAGAGGATCAATAGCGTCCTTCGGGATCAGAAGAGTATTTCTAAACCACTTCTCCAAATTGGCGCTGTTTGTGGGAATACTCAAACATATCCATGGCAGGCGTAACAGAAGATCCTCCAATAGTCACTGATGAAACCACGCAAAGAGACGATCTCACTCCAACAAACATGCTTGGACCGGAGACTATCGCCGCAAGACGTGCCTTGAACTTTGCCTCACCCTCGACTTCGGAGCATGAGATAATGCAGGCGATCATGGAACAAGCAAAGAAAATGAACAGAGGTTGGAGAACATGATCGCTGAGAACAAACGTCTTTGTGAAGATTTGGCCTTGGAAGTGGCGAAGTCAAAACAAGCTGTACGCCTAAATCCGGAACGATCTCCGAAGGCAGGTGGTCGACGACCTCGAGCCCGACAAGACGACACTGATAGTGACTTCGACTCGTTATCCCCGAAGCCCAGGAAAAAAGCTTGACCTGAAACTACCAGTTTTACTGAAGAAAGTCCCCGTATAAGGCACAAGCGAAGAAGGAACAGTTTAGACGAAGATCAACACAATCCCTTCGTACGACGGATTGCAAAGGCAGTACTATCCAAGAAATTCAAAGCATCGTCATTCACCTTGTATGACGGCAAATCAGACCCCACCGACCACATCCGCCACTACAAGCAAGCCATGACATTGCATGCAGACGACGAGGCCCTCATGTGCAGAATATTTCCCAGCAGTTTGGGACCATTGGCTGTCAGGTGGTATTATAAATTGGAGCCGACTTCGATCAAAACCTTCCATCAATTACAGAAATCCTTCAGGGCCAGATTCATCACCAACGAGGTCTAGCTGAAACAAGCCGACTCTCTCTAGGTAATGCAAATCCTGCCAGGAGAAAACTAAGAGCACATTCGGCGCGATATTAGGAATGATTTAATCTTGTCGATGACGCTTGCAACGACTCCATGGCCATCACCGCCTTCAAAATGGGATTACATCCAAATAGTGCCATCCGCAGTTCCTTGACTAGAAGATCCCCTAAAACAGTCTGGGGGTTAATGAAGAAAGTAGAGGAATATTGCAAAGTGGAAGATGACGCCTTGCGGGTTAAAGCCGGACACATGGCCAACAAAACGGCCCCTCCTGAAATTGCTTAGCTAATAAGTTCCGTACCACCTCAGAGCCCTGAACCACGACAGCGGGCTAAACGAGACAAGAGACGGGATTCTCACCGATCAAGCGATCAATGCTCACACCGAGCAAATGAGCAACTGCAAGTTGATAGTAGGCGCACAAAGCGCGCCGAAAAGAAATATACGGAGCTGTCAGAGCCAATCAATTCGGTTATGTCCAAAATCCAACATCTTCCGTTCTTCAAATGGCCGTCCAAAATGGTGGGACCTCCTGACACGAGAAGGCGGGACAGGTGGTGTGAATATCACAAAGATCACGGTCATGATACAGAAAGTTGCTATGCTTTGAAAGACCACCTTGAGGAATTGGTGCAAGATGGTCGGCTCCAACAACATGTTCGAAAGAGCGCAATCAAAACAGTTGCCCTTCGGCAAGATTCATCCCTCGACGTCATTCATATGATATACAGCCTTCCAACGCCTCTTACACTACACGCAATTCAGTCAGCCCCCCAGAAGCAACATACACCGACGAAACAGCCCCGCGAAGCTCCGAGTATTATCTTCGACGATTCCGATCTTATCGGCATAACACTCCCCTACATTGATCCATTGGTCATTGAACTGCATGTAAACCAATTTACCGTTGAACGCGTCCTCATAGACCAGGGGAGCACTTCGGAGGTTATGTATTACGAGACCTTTATCAAACTCGGCTTCAACGAATCAGACCTATCTCTAGCTCTTTATCCATTATTCGGCTTCATCGCAAATCCAAAGTACCTGTTGGGGAAAATCACACTACCCGTTCGAGCGGGCTCTCAAACAGTGGATATGGAATTCTTGGTCGTCAAGCTCCCTTCGCCGTATAATCTCATCATGGGGCGAACTTGGTTGTATACTATTCAGGCCGTGCAAGCACCTATCATCAGCTGCTACGCTTCTCGACCGAACAAGGCATTGAGCAAATCCGTGGTTCCCAGCAATCCGCACAAGCATGTTATCTCTTTCTGGAAAGACACCAACAGAGTCGTAGGTCAACTCCACTGAAGTGACGAATCGAAACAGCCTCGATGACGTTGGACGGCTCCCTAGCGAAAAGCTATGGAAGCCCTAGGCAATACCAGCAGCAGGTTGCCAGGTCAGATAATCAACGCGTTCAGCTGCGTCGCTACACACCGGGAGAGTTGATCCCGAAGGTACTTCCGGATGACAAGAAACCGGTTGACGAAAAATTGGGTCCTAACTGAGACGGCCATTATCGGATAGATTCCATATCAGCTCAGAAATATGTCAGGAAGGAGTCTGCCACGGCCCTGAAACTCGACGCACTTGTGAAAATTCTGTCATTAAACCCGACTTGTGGGGAATGATCCTAGTTCCAAATGATTCGCCATGTACACATTCCACTTTTGTAATGCAAGGATTCTTGTTGAAAAGTTGTAATCCCATCCACTGCGAAATCTAGTTAAAAAGTGCTCCGACGAGAAAAGCCTCCGGATGTGGAGCCCCATCGGCGTATGACGTCTTTGGGCCGAAAAAGCCTTCGGATTCGGAGCGCCCTTCGTGGATATCACGATTGGCCAAAAAGCCTTCGGATTCGGAGCCCCATCGGCGCATGATGTCTTTGGGCCGAAAAAGCCTCCGGATTCGGAGGGCCCTTCGTGGATGTCACGATTGGCCAAAAAGCCTCCGGATTCGGAGCCCCATCGGCGCATGACGTCTTTGGGCTGAAAAAGCCTCCGGATTCGGAGCACCCTTCGTGGCTATCACGATTGGCCAAAAAGCCTTCGGATTCGGAGCCCCATCGGCGCATGATGTCTTTGGGCCGAAAAAGCCTCTGGATTCGAAGCCCCATCGGCGCATGACGTCTTTGGGCCGAAAAAGCCTCCGGATTCGGAGCGCCCTTCGTGGATATCACGATTGGCCAAAAAGCCTCCAGATTCGGAGCCCCATCGACGCATGACGTCTTTGGCCGATAAAGTCTCCAAATTCGGTTGACCAAATAGTCCCACTGGGCGACGCTCAAGGGTCGAGTAATATTCTGAATTCGGAGCGCCCTCCAGAATGAAAACATTTACACATCAAAGTAGGGATATGCAAGTTGAGCCAGCACAACCGCATGAACAAAACAAAACGTGCCAACATTCGAAATAAGATGCTTAATTAAGCATATAAAAATTCAGAATGAGATATAAACTTTTAAAATAAAACATTTTATTTGATCAAACAGTAATTACAAAAACGCAATCCGCGTTCGAGCATTACAATATCTATTTTCATACGGCGTCGCCTTCGTCCTCCTCCTTCTCAACTTCGAAGGCGAAAAAGGGGAAGTGGTCGCGTTGGTACAGCGGCAGCGCTGAATCAACACCCGCTGCTCAGAGAGCATTCGCAACTTGAAATGCTTTGATCTGACCGCGCTCGAATTCACAATGTTCACACCGGCAAGACAATCACCCTCGAGGTGAAGAGCTTTGACACCATAGACAACGTCAAGGCCAAGATCCAGGACAAGAAAGGAATTCCCCACGAAGACAGTAAAACTCAACGGTCACGACGCTACGTCGGCCTCATTTCTCGGTCGCAGTTGCGAAGAACTTCCCCGTTGCTGTTTCTGCCTTCGGGGTGATCTGCTTCGACGACTTGGAGGCTGATGTTTTTCCCGTTCTTTGAACGCCCTACCTCTCGCACGGGTGGGTTCTCTGCTGCGATTCATTACAGTATCAAGCTCAGCCAAGTTCGAGCTTCTTCTCTACTATTGAAGAAAACTCCATTTGACATTCACACTCATCTAACCCTACACAACAAAATTGTTTTAAATTGAGTTTGAACACAGTAAGTTACTAGCGCGAAGAGTCCGAGGCGATTTATTTCTAATCCGTGCAGTGACCCCGAGGCGATGTCATTAACACTAAACTCCAAAAGACGGACGCCGATCGATATTGGCCACAACTACTCCATGTACTAATTTTCAGCTTTTTGGAGTTAAAATGGCCTAATTATCTAAACGACAATTATAGATGGGCTGACAGTCTCCGGATTCGGAGCCCCTAGTGCAAGACACCTTTGGGCCGATTAAGCCTCTGAATTCGAAGCCTCATCGGCGCATAGACCGTACGTGACACATATGCCAAATATATATTTAATGAAGAATGCTTATGACAAGCCAGCATATAACCGTTCGGAATTAAATGCCTAGTTGACTCAGGCCGGTCAATGTTTATACAATGAATCACATGCAAACACGTGTGTGTCGAATGCAAATTACAATGAAACATTTAAAATAGAACGTTTTATTCAATCAGGCAATAATTACATAATTACATAGTATTTTTATACAGCGTCGCCCTCATCCTCACTCTTCTCGACTTCAAAGGCGGAAAACGGAAAATGATTACGTTGGTAGAGTGGCAATGCCGGATCAATGCCCGACGCTCGGAGAGCTTTCGCGGCTTGAGATGCCTTGATCCAACCGTGCTTAAAGCCATGATTTTCACATCGGCAAACTTCTTCGGCGAGTTTCTCTTTGGTCTTCTGAATTCCGACCAGTCGGCCGTCATGGAAGCCTTTTTCATAGGCCGTGGCTCTCGCAGTCTCAATCGCGAACATGCTAGTCGTATTACGATCGGCGATCGCATCACTAATCAACCTTTGAGTAACCCTCTCTTTGACAACCGGGTTGGGGTGGCTGGTTGATTGGGGCCCGGCAGACTTGATTTTCCTTAGCTCGCGCTCGGTCTTCTCGGCACGCGCTTCTAACTTCCGAATGCGTTCATCTCTTTGTTCTATGTCGCGGCGAGCGGCACGGAGAAGCATCCGATCTCATAAGCTGTGTACAGTCCCCTTACCGCCCCGTGAACGCCTTCACGAAACACTTCGAAGTCCGGCCGACCTACCATCGACTGCTGAACTTCGGGTGGAAAAATCTGTCGAGCAAACTCGACTGCCACATTTGGATCTCGAATGATCGAATCCACCTCTGTCATTGGTCTATTACCCACGAAGACTGCGAAACTCAATGGGCGAGGAGTTGCGTCGGATTCCTTTCTAGGACGGGGTTGAGGAGACTACGCTGTGGCTGTTTGTCCCTCCTGGGTGACCTACTTCGACGACAAAGAGATTTGTATCTCTCCCCATCCCTTGAAGTCCTACTGGCCGTGTGTAAAGGTTCACCATTTCGACTCATAGCACCTCCCAGCTCAGCTAGCGTCTTCGCTTCACCTCTGCTGTTGAAGAAAAGCTTATTTGACATTCGCACTTGTTTAATCTTCCTTAAAGAGCTGGACTGAGTTGTTGATTGAGCACATAAATAGGACCCTCGTTCACGAAGTACACGCCCATTTATTCCTTACGAGGGCAGCACCTCCGAGGTAATCTCATTAATATTGAAGCGTCAACAACCTAGCGCCAATTGAGTCATATGCCCCAATCGCCACATCAACCACTGATATTCGGCGTTCTAGGGCAGATTCATCAATCTAGACGGCATGAATGCCCCGACCGTCCCACGAATAGATTCTCCAGTACAAGATTCATAACTAACGTGTTATTCGGTGTTCTACGTTCATGAACCAGCTGGGACAAGGGCAGATTCATCAATCTAGATGGCTTGAGTGCCCCAGCCGTTCCACGAATCGATTCTCCAGTACAAGATTCATAAGTAATGTGTTATTCGACGTTCTACGTTCATGAACCAGCTGGGGCAAGGGCAGATTCATCAATCTAGACGGCTTGAGTACCCCAGCCGTTCCACAAATCGATTCTCCAGTACAAGATTCATAACGTGTTATTCGACGTTCTACATTCATGAACCAGCTGAGGCAAGGGCAGATTCATCAATCTAAGCGGCTTTAGTGCCCCAGCCGTTCCACGAATCGATTCTCCAGTACAAGATTCATAAGTAACGTGTTATTCGGCGTTCTATGTTCATGAACCAGCTGGGGCAAGGGCAGATTCATCAATCTAGACAACTTGAGTACCCCAGTCGTTCCACGAATCGATTCTCCTGTACAAGATTCATAACATGTTATTCGGCATTCTACGTTCATGAACCAGCTGGGGCAAGGGTAGATTCATCAATCTAGATGGCTGAAGTGCCCCAGTCGTTCCACGAATCGATTCTCCAGTACAAGATTCATAAGTAACGTGTCATTCGGTGTTCTATGTTCATGAACCAGTTGGGGCAAGGGCAGATTCATCAATCTAGACGGCTTGAGTGCCCTAGCCATTCCACGAATCGATTTATCTGTACAGTAGTCATGAATTCATTTTGTTTATGATTAAATCAGATCCCTAATTTTAATCGGCTGTTAAGCTTGCCGTCTCACGTAATCTTGACATTTTGTTCTAACTGCTGATTCTCCTAACTATATACTCATACAGCAAACAATACGAGAAATAATTTGAGAGCATATAAAATTTTCATTCATAAATTGGGCGCTAGCAGCGGACATTTTACAAATGAAAATCCAAAAAAAGATGAGAGTCAACTAACAAAAAACATACATTGAAATTGAGTAAAGCCTAACAAAACTAGAATGTCACCCAAATCAAGTCTCAGGATCAGACTCAAGCGGCTCAACGTCCACTTGCTCGTATGGAATTGGCATGGCCAATGTAACTCCAGCGGCAGCAAGGGCTTTGAGCCAGCCGTGTCTGAATCCTGATTCTCAAATTTGGGGACTTCTTCTACGTAGTCATCAAAAGCGGCGCTCTTCCCAGCCTTGAACGCCGCGGAAGCCTCAGATTCGGCTTTTTCCTTGGCCTGCTTTAACCCTTCCAACTCGGCCTCCAGTTTCGCAAGCGCCTCCTTGGCTAACCCGAGCGATTCCTCGCTCGCGTTTGCCCTCTCCTCGGCGTCAGACCTGAGCTGATCAGCAGTCCTGGCCCTTTCCTTCTCAGCCTCCGCCCGTGCACTTTCCATTGCAGCTATCATTGCCTCAAACTCCGCCCTGCTCCTTTGGCCATCGACTTCCGATTACAAACGGCCAATTCTTTCTACAGCGTCACGCTGGCGTCGGCCTAATTCGGCGATCCTTCCAACTGTCTGCAAAACAAAGGATCGTCACATTCCAAGAAACATCGAATGTAAACCAAAAGATCGTCACATTCCAAGGATAAACACGTACCAGAAGGGCCGACTGAGCAGCTAATGCTACCGTTGCCAAGTCCAGCTCGGCACTAAAGGTCGCCTTGTCAGCCGGTAAGGAGATCGCGGTGGCCAAGCTCAATGCCACAGCTGGATCTTTCAAAGCCGACGCTTCAGAGGAGATCGACATGTTTTTTATCTTTGGTTCAATGATGAAAGGAGCAACCACAGCCAACTCCTCTAAGCATGGCCGCTTATCAACAGGGCCCTTTTCGGAGCCGTCCTTGTCCTCGGCGCTTCTTTTTTCGCCTCGTTCCTCCGAAATCCGCCGCTCTTCTGTAATCGGGCGCTCGACATCCTTTTCCGTCTCGACGACACCAACCTGAGCCGATTCCTCTACAACAGTATGTTGCAGAACAGTAGGTTGAATAGATTCAGTCGGGACAAGTCCGGAATGGATGGCCTCGGCCTTTTTTCGGGCGGCCATGCGTTCGGCGTTCCTTTTCCATGCCATCTGCGTAAGATTTTCCCCAGCCATATCTTCAGAGTAATCGCCGAGAAGGTCTCCCAAGTTCAAAAAAATATCTTCGAAGGTGTCCCCTTGGCCTGATGTTGACGGAGAGTCAGAAGAGTTCAATCCGGCCTCCTCAAAGGCCGAATTAATTGCTTCATCAACTTCCGCGGCCAACCGGTCTGAATCCTCGGTGATCGGTTCGGCCACTTGTTCTTCTGCTTGTTTAGAATCAGATGACTCTAAACCGATCTGCCTCAAGTTTTTAAAGCTGGGGAAGATGAGGACAGCAAGTTGATTGTCGCCTCGCGCAATCGGAATGTTGTCTGTCACCGAGAACGTTGTGTAAGTCGGCTCATACCGCAGGAGAATGTGGGCTGCCCTCCCTTGTTTTTGAAGGTTTGGATTGCCGACGAACTGTAGTGCAGTTTTGATTTTTGCGAGCACGACGTCATCGTCTAAAACCAACACTCTCTTCAAATCGCTGCCTGCACAAACAAAACGATAAGATGAACATAGTGCCGAATTCATATACATGCAAATATGAAATGCAAAGTGATCTAATCGGCCACCTAGTTCACCTTTTTTCCTCGGCACCGGGTCTAGGCGATCTTCGCTTTCGCCGAACTCCCAGTTACCGCGGACAACGACCATCACGTCATCAACACGCTTGCCAGAGTTGGTGAGCATAGTCACTAAGTGATGATCAGTATCCTTAGCTCTAAGAAAGTAGCGCCCTAGTCGGCTAGTAGATTTGGCTAGGGCGTAACAGTGTCGAATGGCAGGAATACCTAAATTGGTCCTAAGACGACGATTTAGTTCTACGATCCCCATTATGATGCGAAAGAAATTGACGTTGAGCTGGGAAGGGATTAGACCCCAGTATCTAAGAACGGCCCTCAAAAGTGGGTGAAGAGGAAAGCGGACTCCGCTCTCAGCAATTGATAGGAGAGGAAAGACGATCGTGCTCTCATCTTCCCTCTGCATATCAGTGATGCTGTTTGCCAAAAGTGACAGATGAACGTCATCAGGGATGGAGAAATGGCGTCAAAAGCCGGAGATTTGATCCGCTGAAAGGAGCTCTTTCAGATGTTTTGCCATTCTTTTTAAGCCGAACCCAAGGATTACGGAAATTTAAAAGCAAATAAGGAAGCGGGATCAAAAATGAAGGAGAAGAAGACTTACAGGAAATAAAGGGAAAAGCGAGAAACAAGGAGTTGTAGAAGCCGCAAAGAGATAAAGTTGCACTAGAGGGCAAGCAAGATATCTTTTGAACATTTAGGACATACACTCGAAGAGACAATTTCAAATCATATTAAATGGAAGCAGTGTACGAAGGAGCGGGAACGCGTTGCAATGACTAAGAAGCGTGTGTGCATTCTGACATGCATTGGGAAGAGGGTTAATCGACGAATTTTCGACTTCCTAGGCTAAAAGACAAACACGCCGACTAACTGATGCTAGTAGGGTGTTTGGGGGGCAATTGTGGGAGCCGAATATTATTAGATCCATAGGGACAGATGAACGTGTTCGGTCCAAAACGTAACCTCTATTCGGCATATACCCCAGCCAATCAAGGAGCCAAATATTATAACCAGTATCCCAGCCAGTAGAACAGACGCCGAGTGGAGGTACATCTGACAAAACAAGGATGGGCCTAGCCCAAAGGCCCAAAGAAAATACTATAAATACGGGATCACCCATAAGAGAAAAGCAGGTGAGAACTATTACACTTTACTTAAAATATAAGCAACTCGGAGATTAGAGACTGACTTGCCCGTCGGAGTGCTAATTCCGGCACCCCCGACCAGAGTGTTTATTCCTTTTCAGGTGACTAGAAAAGGATCAATAGCATCCCCCGGGATCAGAAGAGTATTTCTAAACCACTTCTCCATAGCTCTAAAAATTATGACGTACACACTAAACTTAACAATTCCGATTTCAAAAGTCATTGAGGCCTTCAATTTCAGATTCAAACTAGAAATCACAACAGATATTCCAACAATGAACATATATGCATTCAATTACACATTAAACACATAAATACCATTCAAAATTAAATAAAGAAAAGTATAATACGTGATGGGGTTGTCATAGATCCCCAAAATCAAATCAAATCAAATCAAATCATTTCTATTCAAGACAAGATATCACATAAGCACATAATTTGCATTCATGCCTATTTGGAGGTAGGGTTACGTCATCCTAATTTGGAAATGAGATCTACGATTCACTAAATCATACAACAAGGCAACAATACAATCCTAGAAATCAGGGTATCCTATCCTAGTTTAGAAAGTGCTAATTCTTTCTACATGTAAAAGGTAGGTTTGGTCTCAAAAGGATACATCAGTTATTACTATCAATATACCTCTCACCCTATGAGGGAATGATCAAATAGTACTAATAGTGTATTCTGACGCTTACCTTATTGACATAACATAGCCCGCGAATAGTGTCTGGGATATTATGCAACAAAGTAGGTTTCCTTCTTTTAAAATGATGCAACGCAATTAACAATTAACCACTTATTTCATAAAATAGAAATTTTCAAGTCAAGGTAACTTAATTCCCCAATGGAGTCGGCAACTGTGGGTGCTGTACCTTTTTCGAGCCTAAGGCATGCATCCTACATCGACTTGCTTTGATCAACAAATAGTTGCCACTTAATTTTTTAAGGGGAATTAAGAAACCTTTAACGATGAAAACTAAGTTGAGGCCTAGCCCATTATAACCAAGAAAATTCCAGGTTCAGGAGCTTAGGTACAAAAGCGGAAGACCATTTATATGAAAACACCCCATTTTGCCCAATCTGAAGATTGGCCTTTACTCACTCTCTATTTTATGATTTTAGTGGTTAATTGTTCAAATAAATTCATTTTGGGCCCTAAAACCTTTAACTAACCCTAAAGCTATGTGATTGAGAAAAACAAGTGTCATTCATTTGAGTTTCAAGAATAAAGCCACATCTTTGAATAAAATAAATATTTTCCACCAAAGATCAATTTTAAGTAAAACATGGCCATAAACTTGAACTAAGATAAACAATACTCATAAAACATTCAAAATAACCAATTTTTCATATAAAGAACATATAAACTTGCATAATTGAAAGACAATGCAAATAGCACAAATATGCTAAGGAAGAAAAGAGGAACTTACTTGGATGCCCACTTACGAGTCTTACGTGCAAGACTTGAAATACATATGACCTAATATGCTTCTAATCATGCAAAATATGTACGTAGGCCCAATTTAAGAGTTCTAATATATTTAATGCATAAAAAGACATGCAACAATGATTCATCCCACTAAAAACACCACCACTAATAGCACTAATGCATTAAAAAAATAGAAAAAAAAAAAAAATACAACTCCAAGACCAAAACATCACATCATTTCTGGCGGGACCCACTGCCACCTAATTAGTGGGAGCACTAATTAGTGCTCCCAAGCATTTTTCAAAGACATGGAACACATAAAACAATGCAAAACTAACCTACATGATGCTTAAATCGGGTCGTGCTTGCTGATTATATGATTAAAATAAACCTAGAAACAAACATATTGTTTTAATAAAATAAATGAAACATGTGAAAGAATGTGAAAAACTTGTAGAAATTAATAAACTACATGATGCTCATGCCTTACTACTAACCCTACATGATTACATACTAAACAAATAGATTAAAAGAGGTGTTGAAAATAAGAGGATAATGTTGGTTTGATTAAGCCGAAGACACGAGAAGAAAACAACGAGAAACACCGAGTTCCTTGCTTTCAAGCCTCTCTCAAGCTTGGAATCCAAGTTAGGGTTGAAGTTCTTCAGTCCTTAGATGTTTTCAGAGGTTTGTAATTGCTATTTGGTGGGTTATTTTCGCGGCTAAGGGAAAAAGGAAAGAGAAGGTGGTGTTTTTACTCTCAAACCTCACAAAAAATACTCCAAAGTTCTTGACCTCTTGAAGCGTGCTTGCAGCCACTAATTTTGATCAATATTTTTTATAAAACCGGCCACTAATTTTGAAAAATTATGAACTCATCCCAGAAACTACAATATATCCATCCAAAACAACATTGAAAAAAAAAAAAAATTCCAAGGCTCAAAAAAAATTCCAAGGCTCAAACAAAATTCTATGATAGTCATAAGTACAGAACCGCAATACAGTGCTTGAAGCTAGGGATCGAATCATAGAAAAGCAAAATGAATGCTAAAGTTCTACATTTTGGTTTAAAGGTCGTAACCCATCTTGGTTTCTCATATTCGCTTTAGTTTTATTAACATCTTGACTGAAAGTGGACAATACATTCTGTACAAATTCATTACTGTTACTAAATAGTTTAGAATTAGAATACTCCAGTCATATCCCAAGTTCTTGCTCAACGTAGCTTGAATTTGGGATTTCTGTGTACAAATCAACACAAACCCTATACCAAGTATGGGAAATCAACACAACATTAACTCAAATTCAACACAAAATTAAACAACAAAAATCATATAAAACCCTAGGGCAAGTGTGAGAAATGGGGAAATAGAGGAAAGGGGAGAGAGAGAGAGAGAGGGGGAGACCGAATTCACAGAGAGGGAGAGAGAGCTCCATCGACAGATAGAGATAGAGACTGAGAGCGACAGAGAGGGAGAGAGACCGAGAGCGATAGAGTGAGAGAAATATACTTGTGATTAAGTGGCGCTGGTGCTTTGCAGGTGGCGGCGGCGATGTGCGACGGTCTCTCTCGCCGGTGGCCAACGACGGTGGTGAGTGGGGTGAGGCTTGGTAGTGTCGAAACAGAGTGAAATTTTTTTGAGACAGTGTATATCGTGTGTGTGTGTGTGTGTGAGAGACAGACATATTGGGCGCCAAATCATATTGGTTTCCCTCTAAAAAAAAATTTCAACTTTTAGTGACTATTTCACATTTTAGTCGCCAAATAGTACTGAATAACGATAACCTATCTTGCACCCAAAAGATTATGTATTAGTGACTAATATATTGGTAGCCAAAAGTATCTTTTGGCTACTAATTTTATTTTTCATCGGCAAAAAGTAAATATACACCGACTAAATTGTTTAGTCACCATAAAGTGTAAACAATGTCCATTATATTTGGCGACTAAACTATATTTTTGTCAGCAAATCAACTTGTTCTGCGACTAAACTTAGAATTAGTAGCGTAAAATATTAACTTTTGGCGACTAATTGCTTTTTAGTTGCCTATAACTGTATGTTTTGCGACTAAATTTTTTTTTAGTCGCCAAAAAACAATGTATGTCGACTAAATTAAAATGGTAGCCAAAATTTGAACCTTTGGCGACTAAAAAAAAATTAGTCGCCAAAAGGACTATTTTTGGCAACTAAAATTGTTTTGGTCGCCAAAAGTGTAAATTCTTGTAGTGATAACTCTCTCACATAATATACGTATTATATTTGGGAGAGTAACAATTTAACCGTACGAGTAATCAATCTCAATCTCTCTCTCTCTCTCTCCCTTAGACTCTCTATTCTTTCTCTCTTCATAGAAATACAGATTAGCCTTTGTACTGTGAATAGTGTGGATAGTTCTTTAGTAGTTCTACTCCATTGCTGGGAATTATTCGAAGACATCATTGGAGGCACGTGATTCACCCACATGATCCATGGATTCGGTTTGAGCGTAAAGAGTATGTCCGAATCTGTTTATTTCCGCTGTGTACTAGTTCTTATTTTTTCGACAGACCTAAACAAATAATCCATAGTTGCAAACACCTACCAAGCTCATCATATCTTCTCCACTTAACCAACACCCATCACTGTCCCCTCTTATGACACCCGTAGTGGTAGCCACCATTACAATTTGGATCTTGACTTAGTTAATTGGGCATGCCTATGTATATAATGTATGTGTGTCTATAGTGATAAAGAGAAGATGAAGAATGATGGTGGTTGCCATGGTAGAGAATGATAAACATATATTTTAATTTCTGGGTTAATTTTATTTGAGTTAAGAGAATAATAGACATAGATTTTAGAAGAATAATGAAATCAAAAATGAAAGGGGAAGATGGAGAAATGATTAAGATAAGGTAGAAAGAGAGGGAAGCATTTAGAAAGAGAATCAACGTCTTTGGTTTTCAAAATCTTGGAAAGAAGAAGAGGGTAATGAAATATCCAGTGTGTTTGAGGAGGGAAAATTTTGGTTTTATGTTCGTGCAATACACACTCTATTGAAACAAACGATTCCGTCCGAAATTGCACTTTGGCATGAAGTTCAAGTGGTTTAACTATTAAGAATGAAATTATAGGCGGCTCCGTGTCTTTGAGGTAAATCACGTGGAGTTAAAGTGTAATTTACCCTTTAAAATATTATATTTATACTTACTTTCATTTCATAAAATATAATTTTTATAAGGATAAATTACACTTTGGCCTTTTTTTTGTTTGGTTACTTTTTTCACTTTAACTTTTAAAGTTTATTTTTTCTCACTTTGATCCTTCATGTTTCGAGTTTTTTCAGTTTACTATTAAAGCTAATTTTTATTCAAAATTAGACAAAATATGCCACGATAACTCTCACATGACATAAAAATATAGAAAAATGATATACAAATCCACTTTTTAAACCCACTTTCTAGACCTAGTGATGTGTAAAGAAAATGATTGGTTGATAATTAAAAAATATTTAATTATCAACCAATCATCTTTTTGACACACCACTAGGTCTAAAAAGTTGATCTAATTTTTTAGTCTGAATAGCAATACTCAAAAAATATTATTATATTAAGTTTGAGTTTGTGTCAGATGTGTGAATTAGATATAATAAAATATGTTTTTTCATGTAATGCTTTCTTCATCAATAAAATTTCATTTTGTTGATTAAAAAAACTAATAAAATATTTTTATATTATGTGACAGTTATTGTGACATTTTTTGTCTAATGAATCTAAATTAGTTTTAAAAGTAAGTTGAAAAAAACTTAAAATATGAAAGATCAAAAGTTAACAAAATAAAAAAATATATATATATAAAGAGTGTAGAGTGTAATTTATCCTTTTTATAAAGGGTTAACTTTTTAACATGTACCTGAACACACATTAAGGATGGAGTTCTGTTGTTGGTCATGGAGCTAGTACTGAGTTTTGGCATCTAGCCAACAGGCTTTCATTTTTGGAGAAGCATGCTGCTTTATTACGCTTCTTCCTCCTTTCTTCTGTAATGTTTTATTGATACTAATAAAATATTTTTCCTTTGTCTGTTGATAAAAAAAATTAAATTTGTCAAATCATAATAATTATACTAATATTAAATGATTTCTTGGACCAACCCTATTGAGAAAATTAGGAAAAATTGGTAAAAAAATCTAGTTTAAAGTACAAAACATTAAATTCAAGGTAAAATTTTATTTGGTAATAAAGATATGCCAAAAAATTCGCTGGCTACCGGTGGGGTGACCTAGCAGCAACAAGTGGTTGTGATGAGGTGGAAATATGTGTAATATTCAACAAATGGGATGGTAAATGAGTGACATGTGTTACATTTTAACAGATAGGTAATTTGATGAATTTCAACAGATAGAAAAATAGACTTGGTGAATTTCAGCAGATGGACAAATTGAGTGATTTCAAGAAATAGACAGGATAGGTTGATTTTAACAAATAGTTGTACTTTTAGACAAATTGTATCATTTTAGCCAAAGAGATTATAGTTTAGGCCTAATGACACAAAAGATTAAGGATTGCACTCATTGCCTAAGTGTCCATTAAAATTAGCATTATTTGTTGGGATTGAAATGTTTTGCTAAGATGCATTGAATACTGACCCCAGCTGTATTAATGTGTTTTATTCAATGTTTGTTCTGTTCATTGAACTGCATCAATAAAACTCATCTTTTTGGACAATAAAAAAATTGAGTTTTATTAAGTCAGAAAATATGGGTGATATAAGTTTAGAATGTTAATACCCTAAACTAGGTTGCGCCCGTTGATTTGCATTTGTTTATGAAAAAAAATCATCAACTGAATTATCTTTGGCAAATGCATAATTTTTCATCCTTCAACCCAAACAACCTCAAAACTGGTGGGTTAGTTAAATATTTTGACGGTTTCAAACTAAAATTTAAATGAATTAAGTGGGTTAGAATTACTAAATAGGAAAAAAAAAAATTAATGATGTTATTCAAAATCATATTTCACAAATTAATATACAAAGAAATCAAATTAATGATGTTATTGAAAATCACATTTTTCACTTCCCGAGTCTCTTTCAATGTATTCTGCTTTCTTGTACCTTTAATTCCATATTTTCAACGAATTTTTTACTTTGCTTAAAAAAAAAAAAAAAAAATGAAGAATTATGTGACAAAAATAAAGAATAGGTGTCATGACTAATAGTATTAGAGTTAGAAAGAGATTGTGGGCTCATTTGTAAATCAGAAATGATTTAGAGTTCCAAATCCACCACTAGTGAGGTAGAAAATGAAAAAAAAATAAAATAAATAAGTACAGCACACACTGTGGCAGTGGTGGGACCTACTGTCACATCATTAGTCGTAGTACTAATTAGTGATCTTAAATATTATTGTTTGTAAATTAATTTTTTAATAACTTTCTCACTTTCTCACAATATATATATATATATATATATAAAATAATAAAAAAAAAATGATTAATTTTTTATATTAATTTTTTAACTTTTTAATTATTTTAATCAATTACGCGCTTATGTAAACAAGTGTAAGTTAATTTCTATACATATAAATAGAGGTGGATTGGATGTTTTGTCGGCGGGTTTATCATTCAATTCAATCGTCTCACTTTCTCAAACAGCAAACGGCAAAAGTTATAATGATTTTTTTACATACCCTTAACCTAAACTACTTTTGAACCAGGGTCGGCTCTGGGTGAGGCGATTGAAGCGGTCGTTTTGGGTCTTTAATTTTCAATAAAATTTAGGATCTTTAATTAGGAGAGTGTATCATGTTATGTTATTTTATAATTATTTTAATATTAGTTCAATTTATTTATTATATTGTCATGTGGTGTTATTTTGATTCGTGTTCGATTGATATTTAATGTGAAAACTTTTACTTTTAGTTAAAATAACTTAGCAAGTGTATTGAGCGATTAAAATTTTTCTCATAAGTTGAATTTCATAAAATTTATTTCAACTAAATGAAATTATTCATAGAATATTTGATTTTAATTCAATTGTATTTTTTTAATTAAATTTTTTTTACCTTATTACTATATATTTTTTATTAGATTGACTCTAAAATAGGTAACAAAAAAATATATATCTTAAATTGAAAAAAAGATATTAGCCTGCATTATTATTTTCCTTAATTATTATTTTACATACTTTTTTATTCAGTTAGATAGAGTTAAATAAAAGATCAAAAAAATGTCATGGCATCCCTTAGTGAACATTCAAATATATAACTAATAAATCATGTTATTGAGTTGTGTCACACTTGGATTCATGTTGAAAATAGTCAACCTTAACTTGCTAATTTTTATATTGCTTGAGTTGTGTCGAAAATTCTCATCCTTACCCTCAATTAATTTTTTTCTTATAGCAATGGTAAGCTAAAAAATAAATATTCGATTCAACTAATTGAAATTCAACTATTATATATTATATATATATTTGTTATCTAAATTTTGTTAAATTGTAATACAATAGAAATAAATTTTTATCTTTTTTGTTTTATCCAAACAAATTTTTTTTTTTTTTGGATAATGATACATGAAGGACCCAATTAAAAAAATTCACCTTAGGCCCCTAATAAGTCAGGGCCGGCTCTGTTTGAACAAAATTGAAATTCTGTTCATTTCATGTCTGAAACGAAAATCTTCATCAACTTGATGAATAACCGTTAAAAAAACACCGTTAAAGAAAAAAAAAAAAATTTTTTGTTGATATAAAAAAAAAAAAAAAAAAAAAACCGTTAAAGAAACACAACAATTAAATTTAAAACAAAAAAATGGAATCATTCCATATGTGAAATAGAAAAAGATTATAAAAAAATAAAAAGTTAATTTTGATGCAGCCAGTGGCGAAGAGAGATAGACTGATTCCACAAAAAGTCAAGTACAGTTCCAACGTTGGGTTACAAGCATTGGACAACGATTTCCTTCCACACAGCAGAGGGGATGTTTCCAAGCAACCTGAGCGTGTGGTCCCAAAACATTTTTCTCATTTCTCTCTCTCTCTCTCTATGCCTAACCCTAGCCCCTCCTCCCCTTTAAATACCCAAAGCATACGTAAAATCAAAAAACCAGCTTTAAGAATTATATATTTATATGAGAGAGATTAATTAAAGAAAACAGTGCAGGAGGAGGAGGAGCAATGGAGGATATGGCGCCAGGTTTTAGGTTCTACCCAACTGAGGAAGAGTTGGTTTCATTCTATCTGCAAAACAAGCTTCAAGGAAGACAAGACCTTGATCGGGTCATACCAGTGCTCTACATATATCACTACAACCCTTGGGATCTCCCACGTTTGTACTCTCATCTCATCTTTCTCTCTCCATCATTTCTCTTCTTCTTCTTTTTTTAATCGAGTTTCTAAGATGGGTTTTCTGATAGTTTCTCAATTTTCAACTGTCTTTCATCTTTCACCTTTTCTCCATGTTTGATCATTATGGTCTTGATTGAAGTCATTGCAATCTTAAATTACTTGCCTTACTTTCTGTAATGTGTTGTTGTGTTGTGGCACAGGCAGCTCATTTTTAATCGTTACGTTTCAAATTATTATTATTTTATTTTTATTTTTATTTTTATACATTTAATAAATTTACACCATCTTCACTTGGATCCTTCTAGTTTAGTTTCTTGACTACTTCAAAGATTGGTTTGTTTCAATTCAGCTTGTTTTTTAAACTTGGTTTTCACTTTCTTTTTTGGGTTACGTCTAATTATTAAATTGCTTCATTTCGATCAATTTCTTGACTACATTTAAGATAGATAAGTTTTGTTGTTTCATCCATTATCTATATTCATAGCATGAACATCTTTTTTGTTGTTTTTTTTTTAGATTTATGTATTGGTGTCTCATCAAGATGTCAAGAAGATAAAGAAAATAGTAATTCAATCCTCACAAGCAAGTTTACACATCCATATATATATATAATGAAAAATTAAGAGTATCCAACCTTTACCCAATTAGGTTAAAGATCCCGAGTTTTGATTTTCGTTTATTTCATTTCTCAACATTAAAAAGTCAAGCACAAGTCTGGAAATTAAATTGTTGAGAAAAATTAAGATTACAACCCTAGTATGTAATTTATGTTAATTAAGCTAAGGTTTGGTCTTTGCTAAATTGTTGTATTTGGAACCAGAATTTGCAGGAGAACGGTGTCGCAGAGACCCTGAGCAATGGTTTTTTTTTATTCCTAGACAAGAGAAAGAGGCCCGTGGAGGAAGACCAAACCGACTCACTACTTCTGGATATTGGAAAGCTGTTGGCTCTCCTGGTTATGTTTACTCTTCTCGTAACCGAGTTATTGGAATGAAGAAAACTATGGTTTTCTACAGAGGAAGAGCTCCCACAGGAAGAAAAACGGAATGGAAGATGAATGAGTACAGGGCCATTGAAGGAGAAGCATCATCAAGCAGTGCAATTCCGAAGGTGTGATTTGAATGTGATATATAAGAGCTTTTGCTTTGAACTTATTTACTAATTTTCATAACAAACAAACTATGGCTAATTCTAGGGTTTCAAGTCTGCATTCCTAGGTCAGTACCCAGCTCATACGCTTGCAGCCTTGCTCTGGGATCCAGGTTAATAGATGGGGAGAATTTTGAAAAATATACCACTGTAACCTTTTAGTTAAAGTTTTAAAATGAACCAACATATTCGAATTTGATTAATTAAAAACTCATACAAGATGAGTCCGTTAGGTGAACAAATCAAACTTAAGCATACGAATTTTGAAAACTATACCATTGTGTCCATATGACGTAATAAAACTAGTTTAAAGAAATTTTGATAGAAAATAACATAGGAGTTCATCTACGTTGGCTCAACCTACTCGAATTTTGATTCATTAAAAATTCATTCCGAGATCAGCTCATTATGCTAACAAATCAAACTTAAAACACAGATTTTGAAAATTATATATTGCGACTTTATAGTTGAAGTTGTAAAACTAGTTTTAGGATAATTTTGATAGAAATGAACATAGGGGAGTTTATTTGATTCTAAAACAGTAAAATTAATTAAGCTACTTGAGTTTAATTCGTTAAAAATTCGTTCGAAAACAACTTTGGTGCTGTTTGGTTTAGTTTTCAAAACATGATTTGGGTCAAAAAATAAAAAAAAAATTGTTTGATTAACAAACTTTTAAAATACAACTCAAAACACAATTTTCTCTCTCCTTTCTCCTTTTTATTTTTTATTATTAATAAATTAATCAATCACTTTTTCTCTCTACTCTCTCCTCTCTCCTCTCTTATTCTTTCACATTCTACATATCAATCAATTAAATTTTCTCACACACATCAATTCAACTAAAATAAAAAAAAATTACATATCATCCCAAAACTATTTTCAAAACTCAAAACCAAATAAATTTTCAACTTTCAAAACTCAACTCATTTCAAAAACTAAACCAAACGGACCCTTTATATTTATAAATTAAGTTTAAACACAAAAATTTTGAATAATACAATTGTAACTTATTCGAGTTTTATTCATTAAAACTCGTGCGAAATGAGCTTCTTAAATAAGCAAATCAAACTTGAATACACAAATTTTGAAAACTACACCATTGTGTCCATATGGTTGAAGTTTTAAAACTAGTTTACCGTAATTTTCATAGAATTCAACATGGGAGTTCATCTAGAGTCCAATTAGGTTGGTTCATTTTACAAACTTACTTGAATTTGATTCATTAAAAACATATTCAAAATCAGTTCGTTATGTAAACAAACTACACTTAAACACAAGAATTTTGAAAATTATACCATGACCTCATAGTTGAAATTTTAAAACTAGTTTATAGTAATTTTGATAGAAATGATCATAGGGGAGTTTATTTGATTCTAAGATTGTAAAACTAATTAAGCTACTTAAATTTAATTCTTTAAAAACTTGTTTAAAATCTACTTTATGTAAACAAATAAGCCTAAACACACAAAAAAAATAAAAATAAATAAATAAATAAATAAAAATAAAAATTGAAAGCCTTGTGACCTTATAGTTGAAGTTTTAAAACTAGTTTATGGTACTTTCGATAGAAAAGAACATATGAGTTTATCTGGTTTTAAGATTGTTAAATGAATCAAGCTACTCAAATTTGATTCATTAAAATTTGTTTGAGATTTTGCTTAAATGAGCCAAACTTAAACATACAATTTTAAAAGCTATACTATTGGTAGTTGAAGTTTTAAAACTAGTTTATGGTAATTTTGATAGAAAAGAACATAGGAGTTTATCTAGTTTTAGGACTCTAAAACGTGCTTAAGCTACTTGAATTTGATTAATTAAAAACTCGTTCGAAATTGATTCATTATGTAAATAAACTAAACTTAAATACATAAATTTTGAAAACTATACCATTGTGACCTTATAGTTGAAGTTTTAAAACCAGGTTAAGGTAATTTTGATAGAAAAGAAACATAGGAGTTTATGTGGTTCTAAGATTGTAAAATGAGCCAAACTCGTTAGCATATGAACTGTTTAAAACTATATCATTGTGACCTTATAGTTGAAGTTTTAAAACTAGGTTATCGTAATTTTGATAGAAAAGAAAGCCTGCATGTTTAGCATACATAGGATTTTATTTATAGGTCTAAGATTGGTAAAATAAACCAAGCTACTCAAATTTGATCTATTAAAAACTCGTTTAAGATTGATTCCTTATGCAAATAAGATGAATTTAAATATATTTTAAATCTTGCTAATTTTTTAAGCATGATTTGAACTTGGTTTAATAAACTTTTATACACTATAAATTATTATTATTATATATAAATTAATCTCAAGCTCGATTTGAATAAAGTTCATTTGATGTTGGCTCAAGAAACAAATAAATCAGAGTTAAACACAATTTTAAAGGTGAATAAATTTTCAAACCTAATTTAAACAATCTCATACTTGACTAGTTTACAACCATTGCATTTGGTTTAAATCATATTACAACAGGCCTTACGTTTGCATCTAGTCAAGTACACCAATATGCGTTTTTGATCAGCAAGTACACCAATATGTTGAAACCTAATATTAATAATAGGGTATGGCTTCTGTCCAGTCCGGGATCGGACTGGACCGTGCTGTTGGGCCCGTGGGGCCCACCATGGGTCCCATTTTGATAATCTGAACCGTTCAATGTGTAGAACTCGTCGAGCACTATAAGCTGTAAAAAATCACGTTGATCGGATATAGATAACTATGTGATCAAATCAGTTTCGTATTAAAAAAATTGGACGGTGAACAAATTAACGGTTGAAAAAAAACTGATTTGATCATATAACTATCGATATCCGATCAACGTGATTTTTTACAGCATATAGTATTCGACGAGTTCTACACATTGAACGGTTCAGATTATCAAAACGGGACCCGTGGTGAGCCCCCACAAGCCCAACAGCATGGTCCAGTCTGACCCGGACTGGACAGAAGCCATACCCTTAATAATAATGGTAAAGAAATATAGTAACAATTACATGGTCATTACAACTCATGGTTGTTGCAACTCCTTTCAAGACTTCTCTACCTTATTTCTTTTGATCTTAATTATGTTTTTGCAGTTAAGACAAGAGTTTAGTTTGTGCAGAGTGTACAAAAAATCAAAAAGTTTGCGTGCATTTGATAGACGACCATCTCCAGAAGTGCCAGTGACAGGCCAAGAGGCAATGGTTCACCAAGTTATAGCTCATCATGGTGCTGAGGCAACAACATCTCATCAGAACCGTCCAACCATGGAGAGAACCGGATCACCAGAGTCCTCCTCCGATGAAGATCATCCTAATCCTTCTAACACTGTGAGAAGTGATAACTTGGATATGGATATTGGCAATGAGCCTTTGTGGGACTGGGAACATCTTAATTGGTTTTAAAACAAACGGTCAAGAGGTATCTAAATTATCCAATAAAATTGAGACCATGAGCCAGTAGATTTTTATTTTTTATTTTTTATTTTTTTTGGGGTTGGTAAAGCCTATTACTAGATTTTGATTCATGTCTACATTTTACTAAAGCTTGAAAATCTTTGAGTTGCTCAATTGCAATTGGTAGGGTTTGGAGAATATGTTGTTGCTACATTGGTTTTTGTTTCTTGTTTTTGTTTTTCGATTGGCATCTCACCAACTCTCGATGTTGTGCTTGCAGATGATTGAGTTTGTTTTCGATACCAACTATATTAGGATTGATTGGCTTTTCTATGATCTATTGTGCACTTGTCTTTTCTTTATTAATGTATTTTCTCAGTGTTTTCTATACATTGATTTTCATCAATAAAATTACTCTTTTCATTGTAAAAAATAAAAAAAAATAAAAAAAAATAAAAAATACCCAACTGTTGTATGTGTCAAAAATTTATGAAGGCCACATATGGTACAACTTGACAATGTCACTATAAGAAATTAAGATTTTAGTGACAAAAATTTATGGACAAAATCACTTTTTAGAGACAAAGTTGGACATTTAGTGATGAACTACTAACCTTGTGAGACCAAAAGTTTTGTCTAAAAAATAAACTTTTTTGGAACCCAAGTTATCTTGTCCCTAAAGTGCATTTTCAAAATTTTGTCCCTAAAAACTCATTTTTTGACTTTTCAAGATGACTTTTTATCAACTATCCTCGTGACAACTGAAATTAATCCTTAAATATTTTATTTATTTATTTATTTTGTAACAAAATTTGTACTTCTAGACACAAAAACACTTAATCTCTAAAACTCTTATATGTTGTAGTGCCAATTAATATCTTTTACTAATCATAGATGACTATTGACTATTGACTATCCACTATCAACTATCCACTATGTTTTTTATTTCTAAGCGGCGCTTTATGTATTATTGAAGGTGTACGGGAAGCAAATATTCTTCGCTTTCGTGCTCCTTGCGTCCAAGCTTTGCGTTACTCCAAGCGGTGTCGTACAATCTGGAAGTACAACGACAGTGAGCTACTCGGCGGGTGTGTTGCTAGAACACCCTTCCAATGGTTAAGTTAGCACCCTTAGAGAGAGAAAAGAGAGACTAAAGCAAGGATATGTTAGTGTAAGGAGAAAATTGCAAACATTTTGCATGGAGGCACTGTAGGGCTTATATAATTTGTGTGCGCACTACCTTGCTTGCCCTTTCTTGGACATGTGAATGTACTATCATCTCTTTATCTTACATGTGTGTGTGTTAATACTGTCAAACGGCATTAACAAAACCTCCAAATGGTATTGACGCGTATGGACGGCAAGTGTAAACACTCCATTTTGACTAGCCATAAGACTTTGGCACTTTCTTTTGATCACTTGATACTGAAAATTGGAATATACTATTTTATAAATTTCTCAGCAGGAAAGTCAAATTTAAGCTTTAATTTCAATCTTACACCCATTTTGGCCAAATTATTTTAGACATATTCAAAAATCATTTTTTGCATTTTTCTTGTCCGAAAATTTAGCAGTTTTAAAAAAATTGGCTCTTCAAAAACTGAATGGGTTTTGACTCTTCAAAATTGGCTTTTCAAAAAAAGAAAAGGGTGTTGGCTTTTCAAAATTGACTCTTTAAAAAATGAAGGGGTCTTAGCTCTTGGCTTATGTATAGACGATTATTAGAGCTATGAGGAGAGGTCTAAGTTTTGATGAAAAGAAAGTTTATTTTGTTAAAATTGAGAGAAAATACAAAGTGAGACATACACCTCTTACCTTTCATTGATATTCCACTGATATACACCTTCCAAAATTCTACTAAAGCTAAAGCTAAAAACTTCTTGCTGAGATTTTGAAACATACTCAATAACTGTGAGGGTGTAAAGAAGAAACTTTGATCAATCAAAAAATCCACTATTTCCTTTAAAGTATCCTCCAGTGGTACGTAGTAATCCCGCCAATGAATAGTACCTTCGGCGATAAATAGTGACCGCGGATGAAAAAATGTTTGATAAGATGAGTAATGACCAATGAGGGTGAATAGTACCTGCTGCAGTGAATAGTATTGCTGGCGATGAGTAGTACTTCGCTGGTTGAATAGTGCTCCCTTAAAATAAGTTTTATTGCGCAAAACAAAGCAGTCAACAGCGGACAAAATAATTTTCGGTAGACGAATAGTGCTCTGCCGGATGAACAGTAACCGATGAATGAATAGTAACTTTTTTTTTTAATTTTTATTTTTTTTTCTCTTATTCGTATGATTTGTTAGTTTCAATTCGTGTTGTAATAATCTCCCAATCCCACATCTTTTTTATTTGATTTTGTAATTATTCTGTGTTATAATAATTTCCAACCCCCGCTTCTTTCTATCCCTTTCTATGTATGTCTTCCAACCCCATTTCTTTCTATCCCTTTTATTTACTCACTTCCCAAATATGTACATAGCATCATATTTTCCTTTTCATCATATCCATGTTCTGCATCCATATTTTATGCATCTAGATTCGACTCGTTTGCATCTGTGGGTTTAATCAATTCCTATGTGATTTTGTACGCTACCTCATGTCTTAAGATGCTTCACATGTTATATATTAGAAGCCGAATATTTAGTTGCATTCATGAGTGAATTGCATTATGATTTTGTATATAAGATCATGCATATTTCACTAACTTTGTTTTGTCTGTTCGCCAGACATCGGAAAATATATAAGTTGTTATGCTTTAACATCTCATTTTTGTGTGTCTTTCTTACTTTGTTTAGCATCCTATCATGTGGCTATTTGCTTATTTGATATATCTCTATAAAAGCCAGTGGATAGAGGTTGTGTTGTTCAATTTAAAATAATATCGATTTTTTTATTTGTCAACTAATTTCTATTAAGTTAACGTTATTCAAATTCTTTAAAATATATGAAATCAAGTTGTTCCAAAATGAATGACACGATTTATACTTGTTTGCTTTCACATAGTAATTTTTAAGATTATTAATAATTGGAACGTGAACATATAAGTTAATAAAACTCATATAATAGTTTAGTAGAGGCCAATCTTTTGATCGAGTGACGGGGGTGCTCAATTAATGGCATTCCCCACTTATACCTAAGGTTCCGAACCAAACATCCTTGGTTACAACGAACAGTGACCTTGCCACGAGTCATGGGTTTTCTATTTTTCCTAAAATATTAGGTGGCGACTCTGAGATCTGATAATGTAGTCCATTTTTGCAAAGATTTTCCAATAAAATGGATTTTCTATAAAAGTTAAGGATTTGGACTCCCATCTATGTTTCACATTGCACTCGTGACACTAGATCAAAGAACTTGAGAGTCTAAACTATTTAACGCGCACGGGTACCCCCGGGGTGATGTTACAGTTTTTGGCGACTCTGTTGGATATTATGAAACCTTGGCTTGAACTCCATGGTATGACTTTTGTTTTCAATTATATGTTCATTGCATTGCATGCATTGGTGCACTTAAAATCCCTTTGTTGCCCAGATATTAGTGGGAATATAGGCAAGCTTTTTGTGACACTATACCTATCCCCGCGTTACTTTTGAGACCTTATGTTAATACTTTTAAGATCTGTCAAAAAGTAGCTCCACTATCTTAGGTTATCGGATTTTGAAGAGAGGTCATATTGACACTTCCGACTTCTTAGGATATTAACTGCTCATTAACCAAAAGACTTTTTCATGATGTTATCTTTACTTCAGTCCCTAGAGTAGAGCTGACCTTGTACATATAGTGAGCTATAGCACTTCCTAACTTATGACAGAATACTCTCCCATTTCTCGGATGTGTGGCACCATTTGTTTGAATAGTGAACCTCTAGATCATTTCAAAGCTAGAACAAGGTAACCCTACCCCCCATATGGGTGTTTGTTCTCTTTCCTACTATGTGCTATGAATGACAATCTGTATAGAGGTTCTTCAATTCAAATTAGTGGTTCAGGTATATCAGTTTGTGAGGTTGAGTTTAATTTTTCAGTGGGGCAAACAGTGATCAGTTGTGCAAACTGAGCCGAAGCGCTGCTAGAATTTTGATTGAGGGTCTTGTTTTTTGTTTTGTTTTCTATTTTCTTTTCTGTTTGCTAGGCAGTTGTAACACCATAGTTTTAGAAAAGTCTGATATACAAAGTCTACTAGCATGAATCCCTAGAACTTGTGGGATATGAGCTGTTTCTGTGATCGGGGAACGACCACCTGTTACTTGCACGAGCTTTATTTTGAACACTGTGGATGGCCTGCACTTAAACTGGCAATTCGAGAAAGGTTTCATTTCAAGTTCTGAATCGGATGTTGAGTTTGAGTCTATGGAGTCGGAGTCAGACTCGAGTTAGTCTAGTCAGCCAGAATCTGTTAATTTCGGGAGTGCTAACCTAGACATCTCTGTCCTTTTTAGGTCTTCTTTGTCGGTTTTTTTTTTTTTTTTCTGTCATCACTGAGTCAAAGTTTGTTTTCAATGAAAGTGTCGTAGATTCCGCCTACTTCTCTGTGTCTTTAGTTCATTGCATTGACCAAAATTTCAACCAAAAAAAAAAATAAAAAATCAAAACTTCAAAATTTCTCAGGCTTTGCAAAATTTGATCGATTGGGAGGAAGAGAGACGTGCTAAGCCCTTGATGGATGAGATCATTTTTGTTAGTGTGGGTACTAAGAAGAATCCTCGCTTGGTCCAGATTGGTTCTACATGGTCTTCAGAAAAACAGGAGTGATTAGTCGCTTTATTAAAAGATTTCAAAGAATATTTTTTGTGTGATCCTACGAAGACATCTTTGGAATTGATCCTAAGATTGTACAACATAGAATCCTTCTTGATTTGAGGCCTAACCCCTCTAGCTTTCAAACTTTGATTCTGAGTGTCCAATAATCAACCAGAATATGAGGCTTGCATAGCCAAATTGGAAACAACCCTAGAACTAGGGGCAATAAGGTTAGATGGGATTAGAGATTCAAACCGGGTCATTTCTCAAGCCTATCTGAGAAAAAAAGATATTATGTTAAAGGACAATCGAACTCCTATTCACCACCTTAGGCGCAAATTCACATCCAATTGGACAGGTTCCTACATCATCAAGTCTATCTGGTTAGGAAGAGTAGTCGTTCTCATGGATTTGGATGGTTTTGAATTCTCACAATCAACATTGACAAGCTAAAAAAAGTACTATCCTTGAGAGGCTCGCTGGGTCGAAAACGTGAAAGGGCAATTCAGGCAAAAGTTAGAGCAGAAAAACAAAAAAAAAATAAAAAAATAAAAAAAAATGAAAAATGAAAAAATTGAAAGAAAGTTCGCAAGGTTGAGAACCCAGAAGGGTGGCTTTGGCAAAAGTTAGAGCACAAAAGGAGAGTGTTAATACCCAAGTGACCCTTACCCCCGTGAACTACGTAAAGCCTGATTCCTATCTTTGAGATACATAGGCAGCTTTATCTTGAAGTTCGGCCCCAACCATTTTCAACTCATCCCGTCTATATTTGAATTGTGTATCTTTATTCGACTTGGTTATCCTATCCATGTTTGATTGGCTCATCTCCGTTCGATTTAGTTGTTCTATTCCTCCTTCATAACGGGTTCAATTACAAGACAGATTCAATGGTACTACCATATATCATGCTCGAGTTATCTAATTTGAGGTTGTGCATCTCAAGGGTTGATTTCATGTCGGTTGAGTAGTGGCCATTTGGGAAAACAGATTTTGAGGATTTTTAATGAAGTGATTGATCTTCTCGAAAATTATTCCATTTTTGCAAAATAGACCATTATTTGGACCAAAAAGGAAAATGTTCAGTGCTCACAGCTTGGCTTACATGATTTCAAAACAGAGAGTGGAACAAGCATACTAATCTAATTCTCATATTGATCAAAACCTTTTTACAAGAAAACCAAAAAATTAGTCAAAGCGATGAACTAAGGGCACAATCAAGTTACGTTTTCTAACATTCTCTTGTATTTTTGAAATTCTCCATTTACATTGTTAATCACTCTCCAGAAAGTGCGTAATCTTTGTAGCAGAACCCTTCAGTTGGCTAGTTTTCTAGGTGGCTGGCCAACAATGTTTTTTTTTGTTTTGGATCTTGTTTTTTGACATCATGCCCTCGATATTCTAAACGGCGCCCGCGAGTGTTCCCCCCCCCCCCCCCCCGATATTCTAAACGACACCCGCGAGTGTTGCGCCCGATGTGTTTATCATTGCGCCCACGATGAAGTTTTGTGTCATATTCCAGCAAGTGTACATAGGTATGTTTCGATTCCTTTTGCTTTGTTTTTTATTGAGTCATTTTTTTTAATTTCTGATCAGTTGATGGCTCAATGTCCAATTCAAAACTCATTTCAATCATTCTCATATTCAAGTTTAAACAAAATGTTTTCATGTTCAAGTACTGTGTCATTTATGCCATGATGTGTAAACAAAACGAAACTCATTTATTGAAATTCAAGATGAAGCCCCCCCCCCCAACGGCGTTTACAGCATTACACAGAAAAAAGAGAAAAAAATTCCAAAAACAACAAAAATGAGGAAAATCATCTGAAGCATTGGTGCTCCTTCCTAAGCAAAAACAAAAATAAAAAAAAAAAAAATGAAAAATGAAAAAATTGAAAGAAAGTTCGCAAGGTTGAGAACCCAGAAGGGTGGCTTTGGCAAAAGTTAGAGCACAAAAGGAGAGTGTTAATACCCAAGTGACCCTTACCCCCGTGAACTACGTAAAGCCTGATTCCTATCTTTGAGATACATAGGCAGCTTTATCTTGAAGTTCGGCCCCAACCATTTTCAACTCATCCCGTCTATATTTGAATTGTGTATCTTTATTCGACTTGGTTATCCTATCCATGTTTGATTGGCTTATCTCCGTTCGATTTAGTTGTTCTATTTCTCCTTCATAACGGGTTCAATTGCAAGACAGATTCAATGGTACTACCATATATCATGCTCGAGTTATCTAATTTGAGGTTGTGCATCTCAAGGGTTGATTTTATGTCGGTCGGGTAGTGGCCATTTGGGAAAACAGATTTTGAGGATTTTTAATGAAGTGGATTGATCTTCTCGAAAATTATTCCATTTTTGCAAAAATAGACCATTATTTGGACCAAAAAGGAAAAATGTTCAGTGCTCACAGCTTGGCTTACATGATTTCAAAACAGAGAGTGGAACAAGCATACTAATCTAATTCTCATGTTGATCAAGACCTTTTTACAAGAAAACCAAAAAATTAGTCAAAGCGATGAACTAAGGGCACAATCAAGTTAGGTTTTCTAACATTCTCTTGTATTTTCAAAATTCTCCATTTACATTGTTAATCACTCTCCAGAAAGTGCGTAATCTTTGTAACAGAACCCTTCAGTTGGCTGGTTTTCTAGGTGGTTGGCCAACAATGTTTTTTTTTGTTTTGGATCTTGTTTTTTGACATCATGCCCTCGATATTCTAAACGGCGCCGCGAGTGTTCCCCCCCCCCCCCCCCGATATTCTAAACGACACCCGCGAGTGTTGCGCCCGATGTGTTTATCATTGCGCCCACGATGAAGTTTTGTGTCCTATTCCAGCAAGTGTACATAGGTATGTTTCGATTGCTTTTGCTTTGTTTTTTATTGAGTCATTTTTTTAATTTCTGATCAGTTGATGGCTCAATGTCCAATTCAAAACTCATTTCAATCATTCTCAGATTCAAGTTTAAACAAAATGTTTTCATGTTCAAGTACTGTGTCATTTATGCCATGATGTGTAAACAAAACGAAACTCATTTATTGAAATTCAAGATGAAGCCCCCCCCCCCAACGGCGTTTACAGCATTACACAGAAAAAAGAGAAAAAAATTCCAAAAACAACAAAAATGAGGAAAATCATCTGAAGCATTGGTGCTCCTTCCTAAGCAAAAACAGAAATACAAAAAAAAAAAAAAAAAAAAAAAAAGACAGATAGACTTTTTCTCAGAATCCGGTAGTAGCCTGGCGACAAAGATAACAGACTTCATTGGCAGGCAACTTCGTCATTCGACTCTACTGTCAATTGCCTCGCCACATCTTCACTCTCTAGAGGCCTTTGAAGACTTTACCTCAGTATTTGCAGAGCTTTTGAAAGAAATTATTCCCCGTCGGTCATCAAATGAGGAGCACCAAGGAGCTCCGAATCGGGTTGTAGATGTCGGTTGTCATTTCAACTTCTTGTTTTGTTTCTTCAAATTGCTGATCTCTGCTCGAGCATCCTTATACATACTCTGGAGCAGAGAGAGTTGGGTGTTTAATCGATGTATTTCACTCGTCCTACCCTATAGCCGGTGGGACAAATTATAGGCCGCGGTTCTGGTCTCCGTACAGGACTTCAATGTGTAGTTGTTGATATCGATATCAGACTGCGCTGCCATCAGTTGCTCAACTAACAATGCAGGAAAGCCGAGAATAGGGACAGAGACACTCTGTCGAGACTTAAAGGAGTTGGTAATCTCAATTGGGAAATTGTTAAGGTTAGGGAAGAGGCTGAGGGAACTGCGAGAAGAGGCCATGTTAGGAGGAGTATAATGGCAAAGGAAAAATTTACAGAGTAATGGTAGGGGGAGTTTGTAGTTTTTGCTTTGTCTCTCTCGTAGACCTTGGTTTAAAAAGAAGCTGGAAGAGAAGAAGAAGCCAAGGAAGAAGGATTGCCGAGGCAATCTTTGATAATCGAGGCCAGTCCAGCTGCTATCGGTTAGGCTCGATGTGATTGTTGAAATCGCGAGCCAGATATGGCGCTAGACGAAGACGAACGAGACAGATAGAGAGAGAGAGACAACAAACAGTGAAGGAGTGTATATATGTATATATTTTGTATATAGATACGTCTATTTATCTGTATCCATATGTTTGTATATATATATGTCTGTGTATCCATATTTGCATATTTGCGTCCGTATATATGTATATGTATATATTCGTATATACATGGTTTGTATGTGTATACTTTGTTGTGTATATGTACGTAGCACGTATTTTGTATATTATTTGTATCTGTATATGTGCATATGGAATATATATAAGTTTTGAAAAAATAATTTCAAAAAGAAATTTTCAACAAAAAACAAAAAACAAAAAAAAAATGTTCAAGAAAAAAAAAATCAAAAACAATCCAGAAAAAAGAAAATTTTGGAAAAAAAAAAAAAAACATTTTGTGAAGTTATTTGTTGTGCATCCATCACTTATTGTTGTGTATTCATCACATTGCATATTGTGTGTCTTACATTGCCTCTTCATATTTTTGCATTCACCATCACACATTCACTATCTATTACATTTATCATGCATGGTTACAATCCATTCACATTACTTCAGTTGTCCCAATTTTTGGTTACAACTTTTCTCCTTTACTCGGTTGAAAACCTTCTCCTATTTTGTATTAAGATACGCTCTAGGTCTCGCTCGTTGGTTAAGACCCCTTTCTCCTTTACCTGGTTGAAAACTATCTTCTATTTTGTACTGAGGTATGGTCTAGCCCTAGCCCTTACTTGTTGGTTAAGACCCCTTTCTCTTTTACCTGGTTAAAAACCATCCCCTATTTCACATTAAGGTACAGTCTAGGTCTCATTTGTTGGTTAAGACCCATTTCTCTTTTACCTGGTTGAAAACCATCTCCTATTTCATATTAAGGTATAGTCCAGGTCTCGCTTGTTGTTTAAGACCACTTTCTCCTTTATCCGGTTGAAAACCGTCCCCTATTTCGTATTGAGGTATAGTCTAGGTCTCGTTTGTTGGTTAAGACCCCCTTTTCCTTGACCTGGTTTAAACATTCCCTTTCTCTGTATGAAATACAATTAGGTACACCTATTGGTTACACTACCTTTCCTCATTTTGCGTAAAACGCATTAGGATTTGAAGTTTACATGGTTTAAACTTTCACATTCTTCGTATGAAATGTAGTTAGGTATGCTTGTTGATTACACCACCTTTCATTATTTCGTGTGAAACGGGTTAGGATTTAAAGTTTACCTGGTTTAAACCTTTTCCCTCCCCGTATGAAATACAGTTGGGTACGCCTGTTGGTTACACCACCTTTCCTTCTTTCACGTGAAACGTGTTAGAATTTGAAGTTTACCTGGTTTAAACCTTTCCCCCCTCCGTATAAAATACGGTTAGGTATGCCTGTTGGTTACACCACTTTTCCTCATTTCTCGTGAAACGCATTAAGATTTAAAGTTTACCTAGTTTAAACCTTCTCTCTCTCTATATGAAATACGATTAGGTATGTCTGTTGGTTACACCACCTTCACATGAAACACATTAGGATTTGAAGTTTACCTGGTTTAAACCTCCTCCATTTCTGTATGAAATATGGTTAGGTATGCCTATTGGTTATACCACCTATTCTTCCACTCGCGTGAAATACTCTTGGATTTCGAGTTCACTATTCCTCCTCTCACGTGAAATGCGTTTGCATTTTGATTTCATTGTTTCTTCCTCTCATGTGAAACGTATTTTGATTTCGAGTTCACTATTCTTCCTCTCACGTGAAACACATTTGGATTTTGAGTTCACTATTCCTCCTCTCGCGTGAAACGCTTTTCGATCTCAAGTTCACTATTCCTCCTCTTGTGTGAAACACATTCGGATTTTGAGTTCAATATTTCTCCTTTTGCGTGAAATGCGTTTGGATCTCAAGTTCACTATTCCTTTTCTTGCGTGAAACACATTGGGATTTCGAGTTCACTATTTCTCCTCTTGTGTGAAACGCGTTTGGATCTTCAAATCATTGTTTCTCCTCTCATGTGAAATGCGTTTGGATCTCCAGTTCATTATTTCTTCTCTCACGTGAAGCGCATTTGGATTTCGAGTTCACTATTTCCCTTATCACATGAAATGCGTTTGTATCTCAAGTTCACTATTCTTCCTCTCGCATGAAAAGCATTTTGATTTCAAGTTCACTATTTCTCCTTTCATGTGAAACGTTTTTGGATTTCGAGTTCACTAATCCAACTTTGAACTGACTATATGGTAACATATAAGTCCAACTTTCAATTGCATTTTGAGCATATTATTTGCATGAGGTTTCCCTCACATGTTGTCATCTTTACTGTTTTATCATCATTGCATTGCATTGCATTGATCATGAATTTTCAAATAATCGGCTTCGTGAAGCTTGTAAATCGACCTTTCAATTGTATTTTGAGCATGTCATTTATATAGTGCCCCTAAACTACGTTGGTTTGATACCTTGCAAAGGAATATGTAGGCAACCTTCGGGTTCAACCAACTGTATTTGCATCTTGTTTGTTTGCCCAAGTCTTACAACCTTGTCAAAAGGGTCGTCTTCTGGTATTGACATTCACTCACGTCATGAAATGACTTCAAGCTCTCTTAAAGAGGGACAACTGTAGACATCTTATTTTAACCGATCTTAAGACTTTGGCGCTTTCTTTTGATTACCCGATGATGAAAATTAAAATATGATATTTTATGAATTTCTCAGCAAAAAAGTTAGATTTAAGCTGTAATTCCAACCTTACACCCGTTTTGACCAATTTATTTTAGACCTATTCAAAAAAAAAAATTCTGCATTTTTCTTGTTCGAAAAATTTAGCAGATTTGGAGAAATTGGCTCTTCAAAATCTAAATTGGTTTTGGCTCTTCCGAATTGGATTTTCAGAAAAAAGGAAAGGGTGTTAGCTTTTCAAAATTGACTCTTCGAAAAAATGAAGGGTTGTTAGCTCTTGGCCTATATATAGAAGATTGTTAGAGCTATGAGGAGAGGTCTTAGTTTTGATCAAAAGAAAGTTTATTTTGTGCAAATTGAGAGAAAATACAAAGTAAGATATAAATCTCTTACCTTTCATTGATATTCCACTGATATACACCATCCAAAATTTTACTAAAGCTAAAACTCAAAACTTCTTGCTGAGATTCTAAAGCATACTCCATAACCGTGAGGGTGTAAAGAAGAAAATTTGATAAATCAGAAAATCCACCATTTCCTTTAACGTATCCTTCAGCGGAAAATAGTAACCCCGACGATGAATAGTGACCGCGGATGAAAAAATGTCCAATTAGATGAGTAATGACCAAAGACGGTGAATAGTACTAACTGTGGTGAATAGTACTGCCATCGATGAATAATACTCCGCTGGATGAATAGTGCTCCGGTAAAATAAGTTTTCTCAGGCAAAATAGAGTAGGCAATAGTTTCCGGTTGATGAATATTGCTCCGCCGGATGAACAGTAACCGGTGAATGAATAGTAACTTTATTTATTTTTTTATTTTTTTATCTTATTCGCATGATTTGTTAGTTTTGGTTCCTATTGTAATAATCTCCCAATCCCTCGTCTTTTTTTATTTGGTTTTGTAATTATTTAGTGTTGTAATAATTTCCAACCCCCGCTTCTTTCTATCCTTTTTTATTTATGTCTTCCAACCCCATTTCTTTCTATCCCTTTTATTTACTCGCTTCCCACATCTGTACATAGCATCATATTTTCTTTTTCATCATATCCATATTCTGCATCCATATTTCATGCATCTAGATTCGGCTCATTTGCATCTGTGGGTTTAATCTATTCCTATGTGATTTTGTGCGCTACCTCATGTCTTGAGATGATTCACATGTCATATATCAGAAGCCGAATCTTTAGTTGCATTTCATGAGTGAATTACATTATGATTTTGTATATAAGATCATGCATATTTCACTAACTTTGTTTTATAGCTGGTCGCGGGACATCAGAAAATATGTAAGTTGTTATGCTTTAGTATCCCGCTTTTGTGTGTTTTTCTTACTATGTTTAACATCCTATCATGTGGCTATTTGCCTATTTGATATATCTCTATGAATGCCAGTGGATGGAGGTTTGTGTTGTTCAATTTGGAATAATATCAATTTTTCGTGTTTGTAAACTCAATTTATGTTGAGTTGAACATTATTCAAATTCTTTCAAAATATATAAAATCAAGTTGTTCCAAAATAAATGACACAGTCTATACTTGTTTGCTTTCACATAGTAATTTTTAGGATTATTAATAATTGGAACATAAACATATAAAGTTAATAAAACTCATATCATGATATAGTAGAGGTCGATCTTTTGATCCGGTGAGTGGAGGTGCTCAATTAATGACCTTCTCCTCTCATACCTAAGGTTTCGGGTCAAGCATCACTGGTTACAATGAATAGTGGTCTTGTCACGAGTCATGGATTTCCCAATTTTCCTAAAATATCAGGTGGCGACTCTGAGATCTGGTGATATAGTCCATTTTGGGCAAAGGTTTTGCAATAAAATGGATTTTCTATAACAGTTGCAAGATTTAGACTCTCATCTATGTTTCACATTACACTCGTGAGACTATATCAAACAAATCAAGGGTCTGAACTGTCTAACGCGCACGGGTACCCCCCCAGTGATGTTACAGCAGGTCCCCTCCTTTATATCCTGATTGGGCCATGTGGTAACTCTCATTGAACTATCTATAGCTCGGTGCGATGTTGTCTACCCTCTAAGACCACACTATTTCCAACTGGTCCAGTTCCGAGGTGTCCAACTGGTTAGCTCCAGCCTGGTCAAGCTATGTGGACCCATCCAAGCCAAACCCGCTTGGCTTTAAAGCATGGCCGACGTGATTAGCCCAGTCGTGGATGGAGTCATCGACCTCGTCCATTCTTAGCTTGGTCAAATCCTATTCACCCTTCAAGGCAAATTCCTCTTAGCTTTAGTGCTTGGCCGAAGTTATTGGCCGTCGGCCCTTAGCCTAGCTGAAAGCAAGATTATTATTTGACCGAGCTCCACCCATGGTCCAGGAAAACTAGACATCCTAACCTAACACCTGGGTATCTTTATAGCTCGGTTGAAAGATCTAGGACAATGGCTAAAATTTGGATTCTGGTCGGCCCATTTGTTCAACATAAATTTCCCTCTCAATTGCCACTTAATTTCGTTCGCACCCGCGTGACTAGAATTTCTTTACCCAGCTGAGCTAAACTCTGTGATCGATCAATTATATTGCTTGGTTTAGAAGCAGTTCATCTTCTGTGGCACTTTTCCCAATGTTTGACATCACGTTTATTCATGGTCACGTAGCAGCTCCCAATGGCTCCGTACAGATGATTGACCCATTAAGCACCTGTTCCCAGAATTTCAAATCATGGCACCTTTTTACCTCCTTCATATATAACCAATGCCTACACCCCTTCATCTCTACTATTCATCATCTATGATGAAAAACTCAATGATCCAGAGACCCATCCCTATTTTCTCAGATCCTACCTAAATTGAAGCACTCTTCTTGCAGATTATGCATTGTCGTCGATGTTGGAGCATCTTCTACTAATTAGGGCATCGATTATAGCTCTAACCCATAAGTTCTTCATACCTATTAGTATTTCTCATTGTTATTGATGAAGTTCTTCATGTTCAAATGCCCCAACTGCGATATTCACATCTAAAACACAATAATAGTATCTAAAGCCCCTAAAACCTTCGAAGGAATAAAGGTTTTTTCCCATTTTAAGAATTAAATTACCCCAAATTCTTGGCTCTCCATTGTATGGTTCATCTTCTAAGATTAATATGAAAAGATATGGGCCAAACCGGGTAAAAAATCATTTTTTAAATCCCAAATCATAACTCGATCGATCAAACTTTATGTTTGTGATACTTGAGAAGAAGACCGAGCTATAACACAACCCATTTTCCTAGACAACCGCGTGACTGAGCTAATATCTAGTTCGTTCTCGCAACTGAGTGTAGCTCGGCTTTTCGCGCCCCTTTCGGAAGAATGAAATAGCCCTTACAGTTCGGACTCCACTTGTGTGTTGGTTCTGAATCTGATTTCACAAGTGCAATGTGAAACAGTGGAAACACAAAAAGAGTCCAAATCCGGCAATTGTTTTTGGAAAATCGATGTTTGAATCAAATGCCAAAAATGGACTGCTTTGCCAGATTCAGAGTCGCCACCTAAATATTTATGGGAAATTTAGGAAACCCGTGACTCGTGCCAAAGGCCATTAGTCCGTCGTTACCAAAGTGTCTTGGTTCGGGAACTTAGGTATGAGAGGGGAAGGTCAATAATTGAACACCCCACTCACCCGATCAAAGATCGGCCTCTACTAATCATGATGTGGTTTTTATGTACAGTATATGTTCTTATTCTGATTAGTTAATAAATCCTAAAATTTATTATGTGAAGCATACAAGGTATAGACTAGTTTGCTCAAATTGGAACAATTCAATTTCATGTTTGTTTCTCGAAAAGGTTTGAATTTGCCACCCTTAGGTGGGCTTAGTTTGCCAGGTTTGTGAATCTTAAAACATACATTCGTTGAATCATTCCAATTTAAGCAACAAGCCTTCATCCACAGGCATTCAAACAGTTTATCATTTAAGCAATTAGCCTCATGGTAGGATGCTAAACATAATAAGAAAAGTATGTACAAGCGGGATGCTAAAGCATAACAACTCACATATTTACCGACGTCCCGCGAACAAGCTACAAAACAAAGTTAGAAAATATGCATGATTCCTAACTATACAACACATGTGATATGCAATTACTAGACTCGGCTACTAATATGGCCTATGAAATGAATTGATCGCATGCGGTCTAAGCATATATTCAGAGAAGTATTGAAATGACAATGCGAATTGAATGATGAACCGAGCCTTGGTGCATGCAATACAAGTGGATGCAAACATGAGTATGCTAAACTAAACATGATGCCTTTAATCTAACCATCATAAGCTGGTAAATAAAAGGGAGAAAGACGTGGGGTTGGAAGACATGCACACACACACGCACACTTATTACAAATTTGTCTGCCCTCGCGCAGGAGGGTCCGAATGAAGTAATACGCCCTCACGCAGGAGGGTCCGAATGAAGTAATTATTACAGATCCGAATGAGGGAGAGAGGAGAGAAGAAAATAAAATAAAATAAAATAAAACCTCACAACACTCAAAATAAAAATAAAATAAACAACTTCATCACTGGCACATGTCACTCATGTTCGCATATCCCGGGTTCGCAACATCATATGATTCACATTTTCCAGATTCAAGCGGCAAATCAAGGAATGGATTTGAAATCTGACTAGCATGGCTTATAGGGAAATCACTATTGGATGATGTGCAAATTTCCTGAGAGTGTAGAGAGAGAAAGAGTGACTATCTCTTCGTAACTTCGGAGTTGTACCTGTCAAGAGAGAGAAGAGAGATTGAGTGGGTGCCCCCTCAAAGAGAGAGAGCAACCCGTGTGTGCTGCAGAGAGAGAGAGATTAATTAAACTAATTAATTATTCTAGCTAATTATGACAAAGTGGAACTAACTAATTAATTACACTAATTAATTAAAAATTAATTACATTAATTAATTTAATATAAAATTATAATGAACTAACCAATTAACTATACTAAGTAATTAATTAATTTATACAATTCTGATTAATTTATAAGGTTTGAATTAACTATTTAATTAATTACACTAATTAATTAATTAATACATTTATAAAACTTAAATTGACTAATTAAATGAATTACACTAATTAATTAATTGGTACATTTACAAAACTTAAATTAACTAATTAAATGGATTACACTAATTAATTAAGTTATCAAAATTCACTATCTAATTAACTAATTAATTAATTACACTAATTAATTAATTTATACAATTCTGATTAATTACTTATAAATTTCCAATTAACTAATCTATACTAACTAATTAATTACAGTGTAACTAATTAAATTACAACATGAAGTAACCAATTAAATAACTAATCTAAGTAAATAACCAATTAAAATAACTAACTAATTTAATTAATTATAAACTAATCTACCTACTTATTACACTTGTAACTAATTAAATTAATTAACTAAAGTAATTACAACATGAATTAACTAATGAAATAACTAATCTAAGTAAATAACTACTAATTAACCATTTTACCTACTTACTACAGATTGGAACTAAATAATTAATTTACACTATTTAATTAATTATAAAATTCTAATTAACTAATTAATTAATTTAACTAAATTGAGAGAGAGAGAGAGAGAGAGAGAGAGAGAGAGAGATAGATGTGTGTGTGAGTGTGCTGCTGGGTTTGGCGTGTGCATGGGTGGTGTCTGTGAGAGTGTTTGTTGAGTGTGTGCTGCTGCTGTGGGCTGGGTGTGTGTGTGAGCTTGACTCAGGTGGTGTGTCTCTGTGTCATGTGGTGGCAGTGGTGGTTTGGTGAGAGTGGTGTATGAGTGTGCGTGTGTGTGAGATGGCATGGTGTGCTGCTGGGTTGGTTTGCCGTGTATGCAGGTGTGTGGGTTTGTGAAGCTAAGTGCTTGGTGCCGTGGGTGATGAGAGAGGTGTGTGCATGGGTGAGGAGTGGGTGTATGGGTGAGCTGCTGGGTTGGTTTGCCGTGTGTGCATGTGTAGTGTGTGGATGTATGAATGTGTATCAATGGTGTGGTGTGTGCATGGGAGGTGTCCGTGTGCATGAGTGTGATGGTGATCAGCTGGGTGTATGCCGTGAGGGGTGTGTGAGAGTGGGTGAGGATCGGTGGCCTTGGTGAGACAATGGAAGTGGCGGAGATGAGTGAGAGGTGAGCCGTGGTGGTGGCTCGATGCCGAGAGGGTGATGGAGGGAAGCCGCCTAAGAAGTCGGTGGTGATGATGATCTTCCACCCTTCTCTCCCTCAGTGCTCTTCTCTCTGAAAAACCGTGTGTGTGTGTGCATGGTGTGTGGGCTGCTGCTGTGTATGTGTTGTGTGCGTGTGCATGGGATCGGAGAGAGAGAGATAACAGTGAGTATGTGTGCTGTGCTGATTATGTATGGGCTGTGTGTGTGTGTTTGTGCAGCTCCTCCGTGTGGTGTGTTGCTGGTGTATGGACTGTGGTGTGGTGCTGTATCAATGGTGTGTCTTCTCCCCCCCCCCTCTCCTCAAGCCGAGAGAGAGAGAGAGGGAGAGATGTGTGTGGCTGTGTGATCTCTCCTCCCGTGTGTGCTGTGATGCTGGTGCAGCACCTATCAACCCGTGTGCCTGTGGGGGGTGTCAATGTGTGTGTCTGAATCGAAGTTGTGATCCCTCTGTGATCTCCCCTGTATCAATCTCTCTATGCATCTGAATATCTCCCCCTTCTATGAGAAGAGAGTGCTCCATGTGGGTGTGTCCTCCTTCTCTCCCTCCAAACCCGTGAGTGCATGTGTGCGTTGTCATATCTTTTCTTGAGTGCATGTTCCACCTCTTTTTTTTTGTCCATTCTTTTACATTTTTTTAACACTCCACTTCCTCTCCACTGAAAATGATGATTTCTCCACAATTCCACTCCACCGCCTCCATTTTCTTTTCTTTTTTAATCTTTTCTTTCTTTTAATTAATTTTTTTATCAAATATCAAATGCCAATTTTATAAACACACCTAAAAATTTATATAAACACACAAAATTATACAAAAATTATACAAAATTATAACTTCACCTAAAAATTATTTTAATTTGACCAAATGGGTGAGGTTTGGGATGTAAAATTGCAATTTGATTTTTTTGGTGAGGGTGGTCAAAATAAAATGTCCAAGTCTTAGGGCCGGTCAAAATGGGGTGTCTACAGTTGCCCCTCTTTGACAGAGCTCGAAGTCATGAAATGACGTGAGTGAATGTCAAAGCCAGAAGACGACCCTTTTGACAAGGCCGTAAGACTTGGGCAATCACACAAAATGCAATGCATGTGGTTGAACCCAAAGGTTGCCTACGTATCCCTTTGCAAGGAATCAAACCAGCGTAGTTCAGGGGCAAGATGCTAATGATATGCAGAATGAATTTGAGAGCTGGACTTATACGCTACGCGAAGCCAATTATTTTTGAAAATCTTATGATCATACAAGAGGGAAGACCTCAACTAAGAGAAATCAACATCCTAACACGTGTCACGCGAAAGGAGGAAAGATGGTGTAAACAACAGGCGTACCTGATGTTTTTAACCGATTTGGGTGGCTATGGATGCCGCTTTTCTGATCATATTTACAACTTTCCCTATTCTCCAACGGGGTGACAGACTAGGTTGGTTCAGTTTCCAGAGTTGAGGCGCATACAAGCTACCTCAACCTATGGGGCTGCCATACAGATTTCAAGCCGAGAATGACCCCTGGATGCACCTCTGGGTATTTAAACCAGACTTTAGTCTCGGAAATCCCGAACCTTTTGCGTTCTAGGCGTCGCCATTCGAACTCTAGTTTCCACCGTCGCAGTTGGTCTCCTAGGAACTCATTGCAATCACAGGCAGTGACTATACCAGACCACCTAAAGTCGTTCGGGCACGACAAACACCAAAGGAATTGCACCTTTAGAGGATTTAAGGTCTCCTAGACCGTGGGAATGTATAAGATAGTACGAGTGTGGTGCATAATCAGTGCGATGGATTTGAAATGGTCCTAACGCGTCTTTTCGCGAAAGGGGAATGTGAACTTGAGATCCAAACGCGTCTTACGCGAGAGGAGTTTGTGAACTTAAGATCCAAACGCGTCTTACGCGAGAGGAGTATTTGAGATCCAAACGCGTGACGTCTCACGCGAGAGGAGTATTTGAGATGAGGGATTTGCTTTCCAAACGCGTGTTAGGCGAGAGGAGGGATTTGCTTTCCAAACGCGTGTTAGGCGAGAGAGGGATTTGCTTTCCAAACGCGTGTTAGGCGAGAGGAGGGATTTTGCTTTCCAAACGCGTGTTAGGCGAGAGGAGGGATTTTGCTTTCCAACGCGTGTTAGGCGAGAGGAGGGATTTGCTTTCCAACGCGTGTTAGGCGAGAGGAGGGATTTGCTTTCCAGACGCGTGTTAGGCGAGAGGAGGATTTGCTTTCCAAACGCGTGTTAGGCGAGAGGAGGATTTGCTTTCCAAACGCGTGTTAGGCGAGAGGAGGAATTTGCTTTCCAAACGCGTGTTAGGCGAGAGGAGGAATTTGCTTTCCAAACGCGTGTTAGGCGGGAGGAGGAATTTGCTTTCCAAACGCGTGTTAGGCGAGAGGAGGAATTTGCTTTCCAAACGCGTGTTAGGCGAGAGGAGGATTTGCTTTCCAAACGCGTGTTAGGCGAGAGGAGGAATTTGCTTTCCAAACGCGTGTTAGGCGAGAGGAGGAATTTGCTTTCCAAACGCGTGTTAGGCGAGAGGAGGAATTTGCTTTCCAAACGCGTGTTAGGCGAGAGGAGGAATTTGCTTTCCAAACGCGTGTTAGGCGAGAGGAGGAATTTTGCTTTCCAAACGCGTGTTAGGCGAGAGGAGGAATTTGCGTTCCAAACGCGTGTTAGGCGAGAGGAGGAATTTTGCTTTCCAAACGCGTGTTAGGCGAGAGGAGGAATTTGCTTTCCAAACGCGTGTTAGGCGAGAGGAGGGATTTTGCTTTCCAAACGCGTGTTAGGCGAGAGGAGGGATTTTGCTTTCCAAACGCGTGTTAGGCGAGAGGAGGGATTTTGCTTTCCAACGCGTGTTAGGCGAGAGGAGGGATTTGCTTTCCACGCGTGTAAGGCGAGAGGAGGAATTTTGCTTTCCAAACGCGTGTTAGGCGAGAGGAGGAATTTGCTTTCCAAACGCGTGTTAGGCGAGAGGAGGAATTTGCTTTCCAAACGCGTGTTAGGCGAGAGGAGGAATTTGCGTTCCAAACGCGTGTTAGGCGAGAGGAGGAATTTTGCTTTCCAAACGCGTGTTAGGCGAGAGGAGGAATTTTGCTTTCCAAACGCGTTAGGCGAGAGGAGGGATTTTGCTTTCCAAACGCGTGTTAGGCGAGAGGAGGTATTTTGCTTTCCAAACGCGTGTTAGGCGAGAGGAGGGATTTGCTTTCCAACGCGTGTTAGGCGAGAGGAGGATTTGCTTTCCAGACGCGTGTAGGCGAGAGGAGGGATTTGCTTTCCAAACGCGTGTTAGGCGAGAGGAGGGATTTGCTTTCCAAACGCGTTTTACGCGAGAGGAGGAATTTGCTTTCCAAACGCGTGTTAGGCGAGAGGAGGGATTTGCTTTCCAAACGCGTGTTAGGCGAGAGGAGGGATTTGCTTTCCAAACGCGTGTTAGGCGAGAGGAGGGATTTGCTTTCCAAACGCGTTTTACGAGAGGAGGAATTTGCTTTCCAAACGCGTGTTAGGCGAGAGGAGGGATTTGCTTTCCAAACGCGTGTTAGGCGAGAGGAGGATTTGCTTTCCAAACGCGTGTTAGGCGAGAGGAGGGATTTGCTTTCCAAACGCGTTTTACGCGAGAGGAGGAATTTGCTTTCCAAACGCGTGTTAGGCGAGAGGAGGGATTTGCTTTCCAAACGCGTGTTAGGCGAGAGGAGGAATTTGCTTTCCAAACGCGTGTTAGGCGAGAGGAGGGATTTGCTTTCCAAACGCGTTTTACGCGAGAGGAGGAATTTGCTTTCCAAACGCGTGTTAGGCGAGAGGAGGGATTTGCTTTCCAAACGCGTGTTAGGCGAGAGGAGGGATTTGCTTTCCAAACGCGTGTTAGGCGAGAGGAGGGATTTGCTTTCCAAACGCGTTTTACGCGAGAGGAGGGATTTGCTTTCCAGACGCGTGTTAGGCGAGAGGAGGGATTTGCTTTCCAGACGCGTGTTAGGCGAGAGGAGGAATTTTGCTTTCCAAACGCGTGTTAGGCGAGAGGAGGAATTTGCTTTCCAAACGCGTGTTAGGCGAGAGGAGGGATTTGCTTTCCAAACGCGTTTTACGCGAGAGGAGGGATTTGCTTTCCAACGCGTGTTAGGCGAGAGGAGGGATTTGCTTTCCACGCGTGTTAGGCGAGAGGAGGAATTTGCTTTCCAAACGCGTGTTAGGCGAGAGGAGGAATTTGCTTTCCAAACGCGTGTTAGGCGAGAGGAGGAATTTGGTTTCCAAACGCGTGTTAGGCGAGAGGAGGAATTTTGCTTTCCAAACGCGTGTTAGGCGAGAGGAGGAATTTGCTTTCCAAACGCGTGTTAGGCGAGAGAGGGATTTGCTTTCCAAACGCGTTTTACGCGAGAGGAGGAATTTGCTTTCCAAACGCGTGTTAGGCGAGAGGAGGGATTTGCTTTCCAAACGCGTGTTAGGCGAGAGGAGGGATTTGCTTTCCAAACGCGTTTTACGCGAGAGGAGGAATTTGCTTTCCAAACGCGTGTTAGGCGAGAGGAGGGATTTGCTTTCCAAACGCGTGTTAGGCGAGAGGAGAGATTTGCTTTCCAAACGCGTGTTAGGCGAGAGGAGGGATTTGCTTTCCAAACGCGTTTTACGCGAGAGGAGGAATTTGCTTTCCAAACGCGTGTTAGGCGAGAGGAGGGATTTGCTTTCCAAACGCGTTTTACGCGAGAGGAGGATTTGCTTTCCAAACGCGTGTTAGGTGAGAGGAGGATTTGCTTTCCAAACGCGTGTTAGGCGAGAGGAGGGATTTGCTTTCCAAACGCGTTTTACGCGAGAGGAGGAATTTGCTTTCCAAACGCGTGTTAGGCGAGAGGAGGGATTTGCTTTCCAAACGCGTTTTACGCGAGAGGAGGAATTTGCTTTCCAAACGCGTGTTAGGCGAGAGGAGGGATTTGCTTTCCAAACGCGTTTTACGCGAGAGGAGGAATTTGCTTTCCAAACGCGTGTTAGGCGAGAGGAGGGATTTGCTTTCCAAACGCGTGTTAGGCGAGAGGAGGAATTTGCTTTCCAAACGCGTGTTAGGCGAGAGGAGGGATTTGCTTTCCAAACGCGTGTTAGGCGAGAGGAGGGATTTGCTTTCCAAACGCGTTTTACGCGAGAGGAGGAATTTGCTTTCCAAACGCGTGTTAGGCGAGAGGAGGAATTTGCTTTCCAAACGCGTGTTAGGCGAGAGGAGGGATTTTGCTTTCCAAACGCGTGTTAGGCGAGAGGAGGAATTTTGCTTTCCAAACGCGTGTTAGGCGAGAGGAGGAATTTTGCTTTCCAAACGCGTGTTAGGCGAGAGGAGGAATTTGCTTTCCGAACGCGTGTTAGGCGAGAGGAGGGATTTTGCTTTCCAAACGCGTGTTAGGCGAGAGGAGGGATTTTGCTTTCCAAACGCGTGTTAGGCGAGAGGAGGGATTTGCTTTCCAAACGCGTGTTAGGCGAGAGGAGGGATTTGCTTTCCAAACGCGTGTTAGGCGAGAGGAGGGATTTGCTTTCCAAACGCGTGTTAGGCGAGAGGAGGGATTTGCTTTCCAAACGCGTTTTACGCGAGAGGAGGAATTTGCTTTCCAAACGCGTGTTAGGCGAGAGGAGGGATTTGCTTTCCAAACGCGTGTTAGGCGAGAGGAGGGATTTGCTTTCCAAACGCGTGTTAGGCGAGAGGAGGGATTTGCTTTCCAAACGCGTTTTACGCGAGAGGAGGGATTTGCTTTCCAAACGCGTGTTAGGCGAGAGGAGGGATTTGCTTTCCAAACGCGTGTTAGGCGAGAGGAGGTGGCGTGTGTAAACAGACATGTGCACCTGCTGTTTTTAACCGATTTGCAATCCAAACGTGTTTTACACGAGAGGAAAGGGGGAAGGTTTTAACTAGATAAACATCAAATCTAGCATCATTCACATGAAAGGAGCGAAGGTAAATTCGAAGCCCAAACGCGTCTTACGCGAATGGAAGAAGGTATGTAGAAGGTATGGTAAAATGATTTCTTGCTGACAAGGGGTAACCTTCACAGATGCCCCTTTTCTTCCTGATTATTCTGGGTTTGTTTTTTTTTTTGTATATTTTTTTTTTGTATTTTTTTTTGTATATATGTTGGTTTTTTTTTTTTTTGACAAGGGGTAAGCTCTACATGTAGAAGTCACAGATGGCCCTTTTCTTCCTGATTATTATAATACACAGCTATTTACATATAAGTGCACACAGATATTTACAGACATATACACAGAGATATATACAGTATATATACAGGTATATACGACACAGACATATAACATATACAGTATATATATAGGTATATACGACACAAACATATAACATATACAGTATATATACAGGTATATACGACACAGACATATACGGACCTATACACAAGTATATACAGTATATACACAGATGTAGAATATTCCGTTTGCAACCGTCAGTGGGAAGATGCCGTTACGGAGAAGGCATATTCCGTTTGCTGACGTCAGCACACGCACGCAAAACACGCAAAAAGAAAAGAAAATCACAAAATGCATAGATACGGGGTGTCGAACCCCTGACCTCAAGCTCGGCCTCCGAGTCCTTAGCCACTGAACCACGCCACTCTGTGACAAGATAGGCAAAGAAATATATATACATATATGAGACACGTATGCAAAACACACACAAAAAAAAGAAAGGAAAATCACAAAATGGATGGACATGGGATACGGGGTTTCGAACCCTTGACCTCAGGCTTGGCCTCCGAGTCCTCAACCACTGAGCCACGCCACTCTTGTGACAAAATATACAAACAAATATATATATATATATATATATACTATACAAGACATATATACATAAAACCAAAATCAAAACAAAAGAAACACTCAATGTGGGGTCGAACCCCTGACCTCAGGCTCAGTCTCTCACTCTTCAACCACTGGGCCTAACCATTGAACCCAAGCCACTCGGGTGACAGAAACAATTCAAACAAATATATATATTTATATATAGGTGGACAAAACATATATATATCAAAAACCAAAACAAAAACAAAACAAAGAAAACTCGATGTGGGGTTCGAACCCCTGACCTCGGGCTCAGCCTTTCACTCCTTAACTCACTAGACCAAACCACTGAACCCAAGCCACACCTGTGACTCAAATGTTCAAACAATACCTATATTACATAGCTATTCAATATATATATACATATATGCATACACAATTCTCCCGCGTCCCTTGCCGCGGTTGGCACGTGGGCTCTGCTTTTGTGTCGATGGCCGACAAAAGCAGCCCCATCGATCGACGCTCACCTCGACCCTCTCCCTCTCTTTGTCTTTCTCTCTTGTCTTCTTCTTCTCTTCCGTATCTCTTTTCTCTTCTTCTGCTTCTTCTTCATCACTCTTCTTCATCACTCTTCTCCTGCGTCTTCTCCATCACTCTTCTCCATCACTCTTCTATCTTCTTCTTCATCACTTTTTCGTCTTCCTCCTCCTTCTCTTCTTTCTTCTCTTTATTTTTCCTCATCTATTTTCTGCTATTCCTCTGTGACTCCCTTCTTTTCTGCCATTTCTGCCTTCTCTGCTCTTACACATGGCTTCGTCTCGCCCCTTCTCTCTCTTTCCAGATCTTAATACTCCATCGAGCTCTTCTGGGCCAAGTGCCCCTGCTCTTACTCAACCTAATCTTCCCACACTATCAGTTGAACAAGTGATGGCTACTCAAAATGATATTGAGGCCAACCACTACACATTGAGGTCCTGCATGGAGACAGTGGCGGCAGTCACCAACCTGTCTCACCGCCTGCAAAACAAGGCGTGTGAGGTGTACCAGGCCAACGCCCAACTCTCCCTACTCCAGTGTATGTACAGAGATGCACGGGCAGAAATTTGTGCCCTGAAGGTTGAAAATAAGGAGCTGAAGGCTGAAAACAAGGAGTTGAAAAGGCACTCCACCTCTATGGCCCGATTTGGGCAATCTTCGTATCTCGCCTTTGATGGTCGGCAGGGAGCCGACTCTGTCGGCGGAAACGCCGTGGTCATTCTTGGCGGAAGCACTGGAGAAGGGCCTTCGAAAAGCGACAAAAAGCGGAAGAGCTCGGCGACGGAAGAGCCGAGTAAGTGAAGTCGGCGAGTCGCCGTCACCGGCGAAGAAGAAGAAGAACAAGATCTTTCTGTTTTTTTTTTTGTATTTTCTGTTTTTTTTTTTCTGTATTTTCTGTTTTTTTTTTCTTTTTTTTCTGTATTTTCTGTTTTTTTTTTTTTTTTTTTTTTCTGTATGGAGTCTCTGTAATCAGGGATGTCCACCCCTGATTGTAATAAAAAATTTCAATTTTGTACATCAATGGTGTGACTGGCATATCATTTTGAGTTTGAAAACAATTTGTTTGATTGAATTTGAGAGTGATTAAATTTGAACTCTGAATTGGACATTGATCCATACTGACCTGAATAAAAATGTAAGACAACAAATAAAACAATCCAAACACAGACCGGTATAAAATACACTGACTGGTATGAAAGAAACATACTTATACACACTGACTGGACTGGTATGAATACCTTGATTGATATAAATACACTGACTAGTATGAGTACACACTGACTGGTATAAATACACTGATTGGTATAAATACACACCGATATACATTGACTGGTATAAATACACTGACTGGTACGAATACACACTTATATACACTGACGAGTTGACTCGAGTGGGGAGGAGACAGAATCTCTAACTCAACTATGCCCCTAATTCATTACCTTGAATTTTTTTTTTTTTTGATTTTTTTTTTTTTTTTTTTTTTTTGTAAAAATGTTTTGATCAACATGAGGGTTGGATTAGCATACTTATTCCATTTTCTGTTTCAAATCATGTAAGCTAAATTGTGAGCACTGAAAATTTTCCCTTTTCAAATCCAAAGAATGGTTCAAGTTTTGTAAAAATGGAACAATATTCGAGAAAAATTAGTCAACTTCATTTAAATTAATCAAAACTTATTTTTACAAATGGCCACTACTTAAATAACATGGAATCAACCATTGGGGTGCATAGTCCCAAACCAGATAATCAAAGGTGATATCTGAACCAAGCCAACCGAACCGAGCCAATCCGAACCGAATGAAGTCTGAGCGGAACTAAACCGAACCAAACCAAACCGCCGAACCAAACCGAACCGAACTAAACCAAGTTGAATTGAACTCAGCAGAATGAAGATACACCAATCAAACACGGATAGGACAACCAAGTCGACTATAGATACACCAATCAAACATGGACGAAATGAATGAGTTAAAAATTATTGGGGCCGAACTTCAAGATGAAGCTACCTACGTATCCTCAAGATAGGAATCAGGCCATCGTAGTTCCGGCTAAGGTTCACTCGGGTATTAACACTCTCCTTTTTGTTTCATCATCATTTCATTTTTTTCTTTTCTTTTCTTTTTTTTTCTTTTTTTTTATATATTTTTTCATTCAATTTTTTTTTTTTTTTTTACTCTAACTTTTGCCTGGGTCGCCCTTCCGGGTTTTCGGCCCAGCGAGCCTCTCAAGGGTTACTTTCATTTTACTTGTCCATGTTGATTGGGTGTGAAATCTATAGGCCATCTATAAGAACGACTGCTACACTTGACCAGTAGATATGATGATGTAGGGACTAGGCTAATTGGGTTCGCATTTGCCCCTAGTGTTGCCCCTAGTGTAGTGGATAGGAACTCGACTGTCCTTCAATAATAACATTCATTCTCTCAAATTATGGTTTTGCCTTTCTGGGCGGTCTTCAATGAAACGATTCAGTTTTAACTCTTTGATCACCTCCAACTTTTTGCCCCTAGTTCAAGGGCTGCTTCAAATCTAAATCACATCCAACCTTTTTGCCCCTAGTTCAAGGGTTGCTTCCAATCTGAATCACAGGCCCTACATAGTTGTGGCTAAGGTTCACTCGGGTATTGACACTCTCCTTTTATGCTCTAACTTTTGCCAAAGCCGCCCTTTCGGGTTTTCAACCTTGCGAGCTTTTCATTTTCATTTTTCTTTTTATTTTTTATTTTTGTGCTCTAACTTTTGCCTGGGTCGCCCTTTCGGGTTTTCGGCCCAGCGAGCCTCTCAAGGGTGGTACTCTATTGCCTCTAGTTCAAGGGCTACCTCCATTTCAGCTATGCAAGCCTCACACTTTTGCCCCTAGTTCAAGGGTGTTTCAAATCTGAATCACATTCGACCTTATTGCCCCTAGTGAAAGGCTGCCTCCATTTGAATCATATCTTGCCCCTAGTTCAAGGGCTGTTTCCAATTTGGCTATGCAAGGCTCACACTTTGATTGATCATGGAATACTTCAAATCATGGTTTGAAAGCTAAGGACTAAGGAGGTCGGACCTTGAGTCAAGAGGGATCCTATGCTGTATAATCAATTCCAGGCATGTTTTCGTAGGACCACGCAAAAATAGTTTTTGAAATCTTTTCACAAAGTGACTAATCACTCGTATCTTACGAAGACAAGATAGAACCAATTTGGACCAAGCCAGGATCCTTCTCAGTACCCACATTAACAAAAATGATTTTTTCATCAAAGGCTTAGCACACCTCTCTTCTCTCAGTTGATCAAACTTTGCAAATCCCGAGGAAATTCTTCCTCTTGTTTTTATCAGAGTTTTGGAAAAAGTTTTGAAAAACTTTGGTCAATGCAATGATTTAAAGGCACAGAGAAGTAGGCAGATTCTATGGCATTTTGTTTTATTTTTTTGGTTTTTTGGTTTATTGGAAAGAGACTATGACTCAACAATGACACAGACTCAAAAGAAAATGACAAAGAAGACCTAGACAGGACAGAAATGTCTAGGTTAGCACTCTTGAAATCAATAGACTTTGACTCACTAAAATGACTCGAGTCTGATCCCAACTCTACAAACTTGGTGGAGTCAAACTTAGACTCAATACTCAATTCAGAACTCAGAATAAAACCATTCTCAAATTGCCAGTCAACATGTGGGCCATCCACAACATTCCAAAAAAAACTCGTGCAATCAACAGGTGGTTACTCCCCAATCACAGAGATGGTCGACATTTTTTTTTTTTTTTTTTTTTTGATTTTATGTTTTTGAAGTAATGGTGCTAAACTTGAACAACCTGAACCATTCATTCGAATTTGAGAACCCCTATATAGATCCAATAAATTGCACAGAACACATAGCAGGAAAGAGAACAAACACCCCTATGGAGGGTGGGGTTATCCTGTCCTAGCTTTTGAAATGATCTAGGGTTCACTATTCAAACAAGCGGCTTCACAACATCCTACAAATGGGTGGCATCCTGTCCTAAGTTGAAATAGTCACTATGGCTTACGATATGCAGCTAGGCCGATGGTCAAAAGGGTACCTAGCAAGACTACCTAATATACCTCTCACACCTAACACCGAAAAGTGAAAGGAGGATCAAGCGGTACAGCGGTAATCCAGATCCAAGGGTTGTGTTCCCAACTTGACAGAGCCCATGACCGGTCAGCCTTTTGGCAAGCTTTGTGGGCAAGCCTCCGGCAAACCGTCCAGGAATAACAGATGGCAAACACAGGGACTTAGGCGCACCAATGCAAATGCAATGCAAAGAAATATAAATGTAGATAAAAATTCACATCATGAAGTTCAAGTCAAGTTCTCTAAATCCCCAGCAGAGTCGCCAGAAACTGTAGCTCGGCTTTTCGCGCCCCCTTTCGGAAGAATGAAATAGCCCTTACAGTTCGGACTCCACTTGTGTGTTGGTTCTGAATCTGATTTCACAAGTGCAATGTGAAACAGTGGAAACACAAAAAGAGTCCAAATCCGGCAATTGTTTTTGGAAAATCGATGTTTGAATCAAATGCCAAAAATGGACTGCTTTGCCAGATTTCAGAGTCGCCACCTAAATATTTATGGGAAATTTAGGAAACCCATGACTCGTGCCAAAGGCCATTAGTCCGTCGTTACCAAAGTGTCTTGGTTCGGGAACTTAGGTATGAGAGGGGAAGGTCAATAATTGAACACCCCACTCACCCGATCAAAGATCGGCCTCTACTAATCATGATGTGGTTTTTATGTAAGTATATGTTCTTATTCTGATTATTTAATAAATCCTAAAATTTATTATGTGAAGCATACAAGGTATAGACTAGTTTGCTCAAATTGGAACAATTCAATTTCATGTTTGTTTCTCGAAAAAGGTTTGAATTTGCCACCCTTAGGTGGGCTTCATTTGCCACCCTTAGGTGGGCTTAGTTTGCCAGGTTTGTGAATCTTAAAACATACATTCGTTGAATCATTCCAATTTAAGCAACAAGCCTTCATCCACAGGCATTCAAACAGTTTATCATTTAAGCAATTAGCCTCATGGTAGGATGCTAAACATAATAAGAAAAGTATGTACAAGCGGGATGCTAAAGCATAACAACTCACATATTTACCGACGTCCCGCGAACAAGCTACAAAACAAAGTTAGAAAATATGCATGATTCCTAACTATACAACACATGTGATATGCAATTACTAGACTCGGCTACTAATATGGCATATGAAATGAATTGATCGCATGCGGTCTAAGCATGTATTCAGAGAAGTATTGAAACGACAATGCGAATTGAATGATGAACCGAGCCTTGGTGCATGCAATACAAGTGGATGCAAACATGAGTATGCTAAATTAAACATGATGCTTCTAACTAACCATCATAAGCTGTAAATAAAAGGGAGAAAGACGTGGGGTTGGAAGACATGCACACACACACGCACACTTATTACAAATTTGTCTGCCCTCGCGCAGGAGGGTCCGAATGAAGTAATACGCCCTCACGCAGGAGGGTCCGAATGAAGTAATTATTACAGATCCGAATGAGGAGAGAGAGAGAGAGAAGAAAATAAATAAATAAAACCTCACAACACTCAAAATAAAAATAAAATAAACAACTTCATCACTGGCACATGTCACTGTTCGCATGTCCGGGTTTCGCAACATCATATGATTCACATTTTCCAGATTCAAGCGGCAAACCAAGGAATGGATTTGAAATCTGACTAGCATGGCTTATAGGGAAATCACTATTGGATGATGTGCAAATTTCCTGAGAGTGTAGAGAGAGAAAGAGTGACTATCTCTTCGTAACTTCGGAGTTGTACCTGTCAAGAGAGAGAGAGAGATTGAGTGGGTGCCCCCCTCAAAGAGAGAGAGCAACCCGTGTGTGCTGCAGAGAGAGAGAGATTAAAATTAAACTAATTAATTATTCTAGCTAATTTACAAAGTGGAACTAACTAATTAATTACACTAATTAATTAAAAATTAATTACATTAATTAATTTAATATAAAATTATAATGAACTAACCAATTAACTATACTAAGTAATTAATTAATATACAATTCATTAATTATAATTTGAATTAACTATTTAATTAATTAACTAATTAATTAATTAATACATTTAAAACTTAAATTGACTAATTAAATGAATTACACTAATTAATTAATTGGTACATTTACAAAACTTAAATTAACTAATTAAATGGATTACACTAATTAATTAAGTTATCAAAATTCACTAAATTAACTAATTAATTAATTACACTAATTAATTAATTTATACAATTCTGATTAATTACTTATAAATTTCCAATTAACTAATCTATACTAACTAATTAATTACAGTGTAACTAATTAAATTACACATGAAGTAACCAATTAAATAACTAATCTAAGTAAATAACCAATTAAAATAACTAACTAATTTAATTAATTATAAACTAATCTACCTACTTATTAACTTGTAACTAATTAAATTAATTAACTAAAGTAATTACAACATGAATTAACTAATGAAATAACTAATCTAAGTAAATAACTACTAATTAACCATTTTACCTACTTACTACAGATTGGAACTAAATAATTAATTTACACTATTTAATTAATTATAAAATTCTAATTAACTAATTAATTAATTTAACTAATTGAGAGAGAGAGAGAGAGAGAGAGAGAGAGAGAGAGAGAGATAGATGTGTGTGTGAGTGTGCTGCTGGGTTTGGCGTGTGCATGGGTGGTGTCTGTGAGAGTGTTTGTTGAGTGTGCTGCTGCTGTGGGTGGGTGTGTGTGTGAGCTTGACTCAGGTGGTGTGTCTCTGTGTCATGTGGTGGCAGTGGTGGTTTGGTGAGAGTGGTGTATGAGTGTGCGTGTGTGTGAGATGGCATGGTGTGCTGCTGGGTTGGTTTGCCGTGTATGCAGGTGTGTGGGTTTGTGAAGCTAAGTGCTTGGTGCCGTGGGTGATGAGAGAGGTGTGTGCATGGGTGAGGAGTGGGTGTATGGGTGAGCTGCTGGGTTGGTTTGCCGTGTGTGCATGTGTAGTGTGTGGATGTATGAATGTGTATCAATGGTGTGGTGTGTGCATGGGAGGTGTCCGTGTGCATGAGTGTGATGGTGTATCAGCTGGGTGTATGCCGTGAGGGGTGTGTGTGAGGTGGGTGAGGATCGGTGGCCTTGGTGAGACAATGGAAGTGGCGGAGATGAGTGAGAGGTGGAGCCGTGGTGGTGGCTCGATGCCGAGAGGGTGATGGAGGGAAGCCGCCTAAGAAGTCGGTGGTGATGATGATCTTCCACCCTTCTCTCCCTCAGTGCTCTTCTCTGAAAAACCGTGTGTGTGTGCTGCATGGTGTGTGGCTGCTGCTGTGTATGTGTTGTGTGCGTGTGCATGGGATCGGAGAGAGAGAGATAACAGTGAGTATGTGTGCTGTGCTGATTATGTATGGGCTGTGTGTGTGGTTTGTGCAGCTCCTCCGTGTGTGTGTTGCTGGTGTATGGACTGTGGTGTGGTGCTGTATCAATGGTGTGTCTTCTCCCCCCCCCCCTCTCCTCAAGCCGAGAGAGAGAGAGAGGGAGAGATGTGTGTGGCTGTGTGATCTCTCCTCCCGTGTGTGCTGTGATGCTGGTGCAGCACTATCAACCCGTGTGCCTGTGGGGGGGTGTCAATGTGTGTGTCTGAATCGAAGTTGTGATCCCCGTGATCTCCCCTGTATCAATCTCTCTATGCATCTGAATATCTCCCCCTTCTATGAGAAGAGAGTGCTCCATGTGGGTGTGTCCTCCTTCTCCCTCCAAACCCGTGAGTGCATGTGTGCGTTGTCATATCTTTTCTTGAGTGCATGTTCCACCTCTTTTTTTTTGTCCATTCTTTTACATTTTTTTAACACTCCACTTCCTCTCACTGAAAATGATGATTTCTCCACAATTCACTCCACCGCCTCCATTTTCTTTTCTTTTTTAATCTTTTCTTTTCTTCTTTTAATTAATTTTTTTATCAAATATCAAATGCCAATTTATATAAACACACCTAAAAATTTATATAAACACACAAAATTATACAAAAATTATACAAAAATTATAACTTCACCTAAAAATTATTTTAATTTGACCAAAATGGGTGAGGTTGGGATGTAAAATTGCAAATTTGATTTTTTTGGTGAGGGTGGTCAAAATAAAATGTCCAAGTCTTAGGGCCGGTCAAAATGGGGTGTCTACACTGAGTTAGAACCAAGCCACCCATTCAGCCGAGGTCAAGGCTCAAGTTATTCATGCAGTCGAGCTAAAACCCATCTCACTCATGTGACCGAGCTAAAATTTAGTTGACCTGTGCAACCGATCTAAAATCCAGCTCATCTTCGCGACTGCACTGCTACTTGCACTTAATTTTGATTTTCCACCATGTAGAATCCTAGAAGACTAGGCATACCAACACAAGCACTCTCAAAGGCTGAGCAGTCATTGCATAACTAGGCCAACACATTTTTCCCAGCAAATTACACCGAGCTCCATGGGGCACTATCACTTCTTGGCAAACACGCCGAGTGGACTGGTCGAGTTTTACAAAGATTACGACATCCTAACCGATGTACATTTTGAGCTCGGCAAGGAAGGAATCCTTCATTGGGGCTGAAGAATGCTTGCCCCTTCATTGTGTTGTCCATAGTTGAATAGGGATTCCGCTTCCGGGTATAACCCTTGATCTATAGTTCTGAAGATGAACCGGGTTGTGCCCTACACAAGTATCCACCAACACTTTCCGAATAATAAACGGGGTTACTGAGCTGAATTGCTAGCTTGATCTGAATTTAGGTTTGGCCTAGATATTGCGCCAATACTCACTCAGCCATACAACGGATGGTTTTAATTGGTACTTGAAAATAAGACCAGGCTGCGAACGCTTGGTAACCAGCACACCTGACAAAGACTTGCACAATGACAACTTCTTTTGGGTGACTGGCAACTATGAGACCGCTGATGTGCCCGGTTGGTACATAAGTAAAAATAAAGGCTCAACCAGTAAGCTAAACTCAACTGGACAACTTGTTTGGGCTTGTTATTCTGATCTGACAAATTTTCTTTCGCCGGTATTGTCGAGCTACAAGCTTATATCCTTACCCAAACGAGGAGGCAGTGAGAGCCATACTAAGATACAAGAAGCGCAACTGCCACAATCTCCTTGGTCACGTGCTGAGCTATTAGTATTCGGCAAAGCGTAAAAGCAAAGTAACCAACTTCCTAGCAGAACCTTCCCCTCTGCCAAATCCAACTCTTCTAGACGTTTCACTTATTCAGTTAACCGAGGAAGAAGAAATGGTGAAGAGAAACAGAATCAAGAACCTCATTGCTGCCACTTCTTTCGAGAAGACAACTGGCTCGTTGTTACTTGTGCAAGCGACCGGTCAGAGCTCGGGAACTGTGCTGGCCTTGGCTACAACTGTCATCCAATCCACCAACTCAAAATCGTATAGGGCTATTAAAAGACCCCACACAGGTAATCCTTTGGTAGAGCTAGTAGCTAAGCTAAGCACTGAATAACTGTTAAGGAGGTTGAACCAACGACCACTTGGTAACCCAAGTTGAAGCACCGGGGAAAGGGCATCCCGGCGAATGCTTCCATTAGTGAGGACATAGAGCACCTTCTTGCCTTTGATCTGACGAAAGCGTTGCTGGTGCCAGCCGATGTAACAGGGAGTGACCATGTTCCAAACACCCGGATAGTGAAGTCAGCAGTGAAGTCCACTGCTAGGATAAGTATACTTACGAAAATCGTTTAACTGTTTGCTTGATTTTTCCTTCTAACATTTTCATATTGTAGGCAATTTAGAAGACCCATCATGTGATAGACCAAGTTGTCAAGCTGCAGTAGAAAGTGGCTAATAGGACCGCGCAAGGGAAGTATTTTGAAACAGAACTAGGGTGAGCTAACACCTCATTGGAGATTGCCAATGCTAACAATGTCAAGGTTCTCAGCCAATTTGCTAATGTCGAGTAGTAGAAGGATACAGCGCGCACCGAGTTGAAGAAGTTAAGGAAAGAGAAGTCTAACGCCGAGCAATAGGCTGAAGACAATGGCTTTAAATAAGCCAAGGAAAGCTATACCAAATAAGTTGACACCGCCAAGGACATCTTTGTCTAGTCCGGCAGGAAGGTAGTATGTGAGAAACTTGGGCAAGGGCCAGACACCGAGATGTTCACCACTCCTCTCCCTACTTCCTGCTAGACTACATGACCTCCTATACTGAAAATGTTTTCGAAACATTTCAAGATGACGAAGTCGAGAAGGGGACATAGCCGCACAAGAAGATCTTGGTGGGAGCAAAGAGGCTGCTGGTACTAAACAAGAGAGAGATGAAACCAAAGAGGATTTTGCTGATGATCTGTCTCCATTAGTTTGACTTGTTTGTTTTGATTTTCTTTTCTTTTCTTTTCTTTTTTGAACCGTGTAACCGAGCTGTTTTTCTCTACTTATGTACTTCGACTATTCAATCAATGAAAATTTCACAACTTTTTGTTCTGTGATTTCAAGTTGATGCACACTTTTATTTTGAGCTAAGCAGCGACACCTCGTCATGAAACTTTGAACAAAACAACTTAACTTGCTGAGCAAAATCAGCTCGGCTAGAAGATTGGAGGGACAAAACGTCAACTCGACTTGCTGAGCGAATTCATCTCAGCGAGAAGTTCGGGATTGAACAATACATCAACTCCACTTGTCGAGCAAATATCAGGTCAACAAGAAGCTTGGAGTAGAACAAAACATCAACTCAACTTGCCAAGCAAAAATCAACTTGACTTGCCGAGCAAAAATTAGGCCTGCAAGAAGCTTGGAGTTGAACGAAACATCAACTCAACTTGCTGAGCAAAAATCAACGCGACAAGAAGCTTGGAGTTGAACAAAACATTTACTCAACTTGATGAGAAAAGTCAGCTTGGCAAGAAGCTTGGAGTTAAACAAGATATCAACTCAACTTGTCGAGCAAAGTCAGCTCGGCAAGAAGCTTGGAGTTGAACAAAAACATCACTCAACTTGCCGAGCAAAATCAGCTCGGCAAGAAGCTTGGAGTTAAACAAAACACCAACTCGACTTACTGAGCAAAAATCAGGTCAGCAAGAAGCTTGGAGTTGAACAAAACATCAACTCATCTTGCCAAGCAAAATTAGCTCGGCAAGAAGTGGTCCGTCAACTTATTACCCCTCGACGGTAGTATTATATCAAACCAAAGGATGCCAAAATACAATAGCTTGCATGCAAAGCGAACTATTATTTCAAACAATTATTGAAAGTTAAAGTTACAACATAAAATGAGAAATTACATTAAGATTTCAACTAGAAGCAAAATAACTTCAGATTTGCCGTGTTCCATGGCTGGGGTATTGCTTCGCCGTTCAAATCTTCCAAGTAGTATGCCCCCTTGCTTGCCAAACTGGTAATCTTGTAAGGTCCCTCCCAGTTTGCCCCTAGCTTTCCTTCGCCCAACACTAGGATATTACCCATAACTTTATGGAAGACCCAATCCCCAATCTCGAATTGTTTGGGATGAACCGTTTTGTTATACTTCTTGGATAACTCATGTTGATATGTCAGACGTGGATCAGTGCCTTTTCACTCTGCTCTTTTGCGAGGTCCAACTCTAGAGCAATAGCTTTCGCATTTAAGTCCGGTTTAAAATTTTTGCTCCAGATCGTAGGCATGCACATCTCAAGTGGGATGACTGCCTCCATGCCATAAGACAAGGCAAAAGGCGTCTCTCCGGTTTAATGTATTGGCGTTGTACGGTAAGCCCAGAGGACATTAGAAAGTTCTTCGGTGCATTTTTCCTTTGCTCTCTCTAGAATTTTCTTTAATCCATCAAAATGGTTTTGCTCGACGCTTCAACTTGACCATTTGATTGAGGGTACGTCAGTGTTGAATTATAGAATTTGATCTTTAGCTCTTCACAGAATCCTCCAAAACAGTTTTCCATCAAATTGGATGTCGTTGTCAGAGATTAAAGCCTTGGGGACTCCAAACCACGTTATCACATTCTGCCAGACAAATTTCTTCACATCTTTTTCCTTGATGGTCGCCAAAGGTTCAGCTTCCACCCACTTGGTGAAGTAATCGGTCGCGGCAATGAAGAACTTGCAGTTGCTCAACGCAGTCGGGAGTGGTCCCTCTCACTATGTCCAATCCCCACATTGTAAATGACTAAGGACTCAATAGAAGAAGGAGTTCTCTGGTCGGTTGATGTGTCTGGTGTGCAAATTTTTGACATTTCTCGCATTTTCTCACGTATTTCTATGCGTCGGCCTGCATGCATGACCACCAATACCCTTGTGAAATGGCGCGGTAAGCCAGAGATCTTCGTTCAATGTGGCTTCCACACATGCCTTCATGGATCTCGAAGAGAAAGGCTTCGAATTTACTTGGGTGAACACATTTCAAGTATGGTGCACTTAAGGATTTCTTATACAAAGTGCTAGACGAGGAGAGCCAAAACTGCTCAAACTTAGCCCAAAGTTTGTTTCTTTCTTTCTTGTTATTCGGCAGAACTCTATCATTGAGAAAGATTATGATGGGGTCCATCCAGGAGGGCCCTAACTCAGCACAAAGTAGTTTTGCCACTTTTGGTTCTTCAATGCTAGGCCTTGGAAGGAATTCAATCAATAGATGGCCATGTTGACGGTCTTATAGTTAACGTAGACTCACCATTTTTCATTCTTCTAAGGCACCACTGCTGTGTTGGAGATCCATCTAGAGAAATGCACCTTTTGGATTGCTCCCGCTTCTGGCAAATTTTTAACTTCTTCCGCCACCACCTCGGCGTGATGAAGTGTTGATTGCCGTGTTCTTTGTATGACTAGCCAGGCATCTGGAAAGACATTGAGTTAGTGGAAAATGAAGTTTGGATCGACGCTAGGCATTTTGTAAGGCGTTCATGCAAACACTTCAATGTTAGCCACCAAGAAGTTCACAATCTCTAAACGCTCTTGGGCGGACAAAGATGATCCAAGCAAAAAGAACTTGATTGGATCGTTTTTGTCAATTCGCACTTCTACCAAGTCTTCAAAAGACTTATCTTCAGCTTTCTTGCCAACATCATCTAGGACCTTCTAATCTTCCGATCCTTCGATCATTTGTACGAAGCCTTTGGCTACTCAGCTTCCATTTATGGCCATAAAACATTGCTTGGCCATCACTTGATTACCCTATACTTCCTCTATCATCTTGGTCATAGAGGGAAAGCTCATTACCTGGTGGTAAATTGATGTCATCGCTTATATGGTGTAAAGTCATCCTCTGCCTAGGATCAAGTTGTAAGTTGAGGGCACCTTCAATACCCAAAACTCCACTTGCTTAACAACAGACCCTGCTTTGACCAGTAGGATAATCTTCCCAATTGGCCATTCTGGTTGTGAGTTGAAGCCAACTAGTGGCAAGGTTGCTAGGGCTAAGTCTTTGTTTTCTAGCTTGAGCTGCTTGAAAGAGTCGTAATACATTATCTCGACCAAGCTACCTTGGTCGATTAGAATGCGTTTGATGTCAAAGTGCTTGACGCGCAGTGTGATGATTAGTGCGTCATTGTATGGGGTTTGGATTCACTCCAAGTCTCTATTTGAGAAAGTGAGGACATTCTTTACTTCGGTCTTCCTTTTTTTCACGGCGGGCTGAACGGATAGAACCTTCCTCATGTGTTCAGCTTTCTTGATCATCCCTTTAAGCTCGTAAACCCACGTTGGCTAGATGATCCTATAGATTACATTGATGACCCTCTGAGGAGGGGTGTCTAAGGCGGCTAGACTAATAGGCTTAGCTTGGCCCTAAGGTGCGGCTTTGATGCCTACGTCGATGTAGTGGTCTAGATGCCCGACCGCCACCAATTCTTCGAAGTGTTGCTCTAAGGCACATAATCCTCTATGTGGTGCCCTCGTTCATCATGGTAGGTGCAGCAGTACCTTGGATTAAAACCTCACTGGGTATCACCCAACTTAGTCGACCCCCGTACGTTTGCCTCATCACAAATCTCGCTAAAGACGCAATAAATTGGGATTTTAAAGACCGTGATGCTGCCAGTTTGGGCATTCAATTTTGTCTTGGCATCATCCACGGCGTCATGGAGGTAGTTTTCCCGGTTAGAGTTGCGATCCTTGTTATTGTTATTGTTTCCACGGTTTTGCTCTCTTCTGTAGTTGTTTGGACAATTTTTCTCTTGTCCAACTGTGTGAACCATTCCCACCACTCTCTTGTCCGCCACTACCGGATTTGCCTTCACGGTAGCTGTGGCTGCATCGTCTTCAACTCGAATGTCTAATTGATATGTTGCATGAGTAACTCCATGGTCGATGGTTGGTTCATGGTAAGCGAGTCTCTGCGTCTATGTTTGACTTGAAGACTGCGTTTATATTGGGTGATTACAAGGTTGGCCGAGTAATCAAGGATCTCGTTGAAATTCTCCCAATAGTTTGCATTATACGCCTTCAAAGAGTCATCCAGTTCCATCTTGATTCCCAAGAGATGGTCAACTTCTTTGGGCGTTTTAGTGTTTGTCTTAAATCTATTGATAAACGCCTCCGCCAACTGCTACCACCTCTCGATACATTCCTTTGGCAACCTCTCGAACTATTTTAAGCCCAATTTGCCTAAACTCGTCTAGAGTCCGGTTGTTGTTTCCGGTCTGCTCCTCCAAAACTGTTGGCAGCGCTAGGCCCTTATCCTTCGTTTTCTCCATCAGTGGAGTTGACGCAAATGGTGTAATATCCTCAATTCCCATTGTTGAAATCAGATGCAGAACTTAAAGATGAAGAGTCCACGGTCACCACACCAATTGTGCATATCGAATCCCACACTAGATGAAAGTGGATCGGAGCTCCGCGACTAAATGGACTATCCGGGAATTAAGGACCTACAAACACAAAACACCTTCAGAGCTGCCCGGTCGGGGTTGGCCGAAAAACCCCTCTAATGTAGAAATTAGTGGTTGGTAAAGATGAGGGACTCTCTCTAGGTCCAAAGAGAGGAAAGGAAATGGTGAATTTAGTTGTGTTTAAGTGAGTAGAGTTGTCATGAGATGTGATTGGATTAGATGAGTTCAGTTACCTTCAATATGAAGAGAATGAGGTTTATATAGAACACTTTACTTGCTGCCCAAGATGGTTTCATGGAGCTTTGGTGCTTCAAGACTTCCTCTAGTATTGCTCAAGGTAGGGGACCACAAGGTAGTTGATGATGGATCCATGTGCTTATTGTAACCACGCATATAACAGATCACATTCCCTTGGTTAACTGTTTCCGTGATTTTAGGAGGAATAGACTAACTAAGGTGGCAGCTTTCATGTGTATGTGTTCAGAACTTCCATATTTCTTTGAAAGGTTTTCTCAGCTTGGTGCCGTTGTGCCTCAACTCGGCCTTTCGTAAGACTGTTTATAGAGATGGGTTGGCTCATTTAGGCATCTTTGTATGGGCTCGGCCCTGTTTGGTTCTGATGATGGGTTCGGTCCATCAGTTTGGTTCATGGGTTAAGTCTAGCAACTTGGCCCAGCCCAGCACCGTGGCCTGGATTGGCCTTTCCACTGCGAGTTGGGTCCAAGTGCTTGAGAACTTGGGAAGTCCTTTCTTTATGGAGATGGGCTTAACTGACTGGCCCACACATTCGCTTGACCCACTCGGGTTTGGGCTTAGCGGATTGGGCTAGCCCAAGACTTGGATCCGACCCGTTATATATTCTGCCCCTTCAATTAATTTTCATTTTTTCCCCCTTTCGGTGGTGCAGGCATCTTGTCTTCCCCCTTGGTGGCTGCTGGCAGGGCAGATGATTGTTGGTGGTCATGAGCCAACCTTGTTGCGTAATGCTTCTCCATTGTGATGCCTTTGCCCCCGTCCTATTTTATTGATGTTTTGTGTGTAATCTCTTATATGCTTATCATAAAAAATAAAAAAATAATAATAAAATAAGTAAATAAATAAATAAAATTGCCGATAAAAAAAATACAATATAATAGTTTAACGCTATGTTTGATTAAGGAATTTGGAAAAGGGTTAGAAAAGGGAAAGGAAAAATATGTGTGAATTTAAATAAAATATAAGTATATTTTATTCATGTTTCACGTACCATTTTTCTCTCTAAATCTCTTTCAAATTTCTCAACTAAACATAGCGTAAAGGTGCAAGAAAAACATTAAAATACAACATTTTACTGATAGAGAGAATCCAAATCCAACTCAAGTCGGCAGCTATAATGACTTCAGTCATTTAAAAATTATAAAAAAAAAAAAAAAAAAAAAAATTCTCTCTAATGTCATAAAAATGATAAGGCTTGACTTGTGTCAATTCAGCTCACTCCCTATAGCTTGAATGTGAGATATCTAACAAATATTCTCAAAATTTAGCGTTTTGCAGTCTAACATGTCAAATTAAAATAATCAAAAAAGGTCAGAGATGCTAACTGGATTAAAAGTAATAATTAAGGCTGATATCAAGGAGAGTATCATGTTAACGATTTTATCTTTCACATTATGGTGTGAAAAATATGAATAAAAGGTGAGAAGGGTGGGCTGTTAACAGGTTGAGGGTATTATTTTAAGGGTGGGGCACTTACCGACTCGTGTTTTTGGTTAAATTAAGGTTGTTCTAGTTTGGAAAATCTATTTAGTATTAGGAGTGGTTTTCGGCTAGCTGCCCCATTCAACTCCATATTTTTAAGGTTTGAAAAATTATATTCCCTATAGAGTTAGGTTGAATTGAGATTTTGTATCAATTTAATATTCAAGTTAAGTATGAGATAAAGATTTTTTAGTCCAACCCAACTTGACCCGCCTATTATAAAATATTAATTATATTTTATATTATTTTAGTTATAAAATAAAGTAGAAAAAATATAAAAGGCAAAAAAAAAGAGTATATATATTTTTCTAGGGTTTAAATTAAAATATTTATTAAAAATTATATTTATTTCACTATTGAATTTCTTTAACGTTTTAAATTTAATTATTTAATAAAAAATTTAAATAATTTAATATCTATTCTTCGTAGTGTAGTTGGATGACTATTGTAGTTGTTGGTGGTTTCTTATTGTAGTTGAGGCGGTTTCTTCTTGTACTCGATGTTACGGGTGGCAATCATGGATATAGGGAGTGGGCTGATCTGAGTCAAGATCCCCTCCTTAATTTTCTTTCTTGACTTTCTATTTGGGGCGTTATTGGATCTACTTTTAGGTTCAATTTCTATAATCCGAACCGTTCATATTTTAAGATTTGTTAATTATATCATACCTGTAAAAAATCAAATTGATTAGATATCAGAAAGTATGTGTTCAAATCATCGAATTAAAACCTTTTTTTTTTAAATTTAATAAATAGTTTTCCGAATACATGTTTTTTGATATCCGATCAACTTGATTTTTTACAAGTATAACATACTTAACAAATCTTAAAATGTAAACGATTCGGATCATCAAAATTAGGCCTAAAAGTGGGCCCAATTACCTAGCAAGTAGGAAGTCAAGGAGGATAGGTAAGGAGGGGAACCTGATTCGGGGCGATGTACCCCAAAAAATTGAAAATATTATATATTATATTAAAAAAATTTAAATAATTAAAAATTAGAAAGATTTATACTGCCAAACATGCATTTGCACTTTCACAGTAATAATCTTATATACGTCCTTGAGAGATGGACATCCGTTAGTTAGCCCGCCCAACCCGCTTGGCCCGTCGTATTTTTTTAGGATTTGAAAAGATTGTTTTAGCTCATAAGGTCGGATTGAACCAATATTATTAGCCCAATATAATTAATTAATTATAATATATTATTATTATTATTTTTGGGTTAGGATCTAAATTTTATCTTTGTTAATTTTATTAAAACTCATATTTGTGGTGATATTTGATTGAATTTATTTAAAAAATCATTCAATTTATACAAAAAAATTCTTTAATTTATAATAATGTGAGTATATTTATTTGAGAAATATAATGTATGATTGAATTTAATTATGAAAAATATAGCCCAATGGGTAGACATGGGATTTAAATTATTTTTTGGGCCATACTTAGGCAAATGTAAAGATTTGATGATAGGGTTGAGCCAAGTTTATGTTACTCCTCGCATTTTAGAACCGAGTCACATTATCATATCCATTAATATTTATCCAATTTCATATATGGACTTGCGAAAGCTACATCATTACCATATCCATCTGTTTTGGGTTATTTTGTTGTGATCCACTATGGTTTGAGTTGTTTTTTCCTTAGCTGGTGTCTTGCTAATTAAGCTTTTGTAGTTATGGAAAGTGAAATTATTTTCATAGGGAAAACGAGATGACGTGTCCCTTCCTTCATATCTACAAAGAAAAACCAAATGTCAGTGATCACTCTCGACCAGAGATGGTTGGAAGGATCCTCTGACGATTAAATCAGTATATTGATCGGCCATTATGAAAAATATGTATTGACTATATTAATAGGTTTCTTGGATTACCTCCATTTCCCTTTGTACTTTACTTGCTTATCTTTCTATAGTTATCTGGTTTAAATCTTGTTCATCTATTCATCTGTTGATCGAAGGGTCTTGCCTTTGTCAGATACAATTTGAACTAATTGCCAACTTGCCTTTATCTTTGATCATTGGATCTAACCTTATTGGACGACTAGAATCATTTCAGGTGTTAGTGGCCAACTTGGTACTTATTATGACCGTAGAATGGAGTTAATCAGACGACTTTCCCTTTTATTAGGCCTAGCCTATACTTCTGCATTTTTTGACATGTGCTTTTATCTATTGGATCAAGGCCTAATCAATGTTTTCTCCTCATTTAAGAGATCTTGCTACTAGAAGGAAATCTCCATGCTTAGTTGTCTTTCATGCGTTTAAGTCTGTGCCTTATTAAGTTGATTCTCCTTATTGGCTCAATATGCTTTTCTTGGGCCTTTTTCTTCCTTCGAACTAGATTAAGTGTGTTAGGCCTGGACCTATATTTTTTTTCCTTCAGCTACTAAGCTGGTAAGGCTGTCAAAGCATCAATGACAATCTGATGAGGTACTGAGGTCTTGATGTTGAACTTTTTTTTTATTAATTACACGCGTCCTTTGGTTTCACATAGTAGGGCATTAATGATGGCAACCGTCACATCGTCCCTTACGTGTTGTTTTACTTTTGACACATTTAATGTGGAAGTGTCCCTTACTCTCCATCACTTCATTTACACTTCCCCCAAAAGCTTAGACACTCCTTCTATCCTTCAACCGTTTAAAGTATCTGCTTTATTTTCTATAAGTCCCTTTTCTCTCTTCCTTTCTAAATTTCTTTTGTTTCCGCGATTTAACTGCTTTTATTGTAACCCATTTTCATTGTGCACCATGAATCATCTTAGGCACCTACTAGATTCTGAAGAGTGTACTCAAAAGTTTAGAATTCTCTACAATATTTCAGATGATGTCATCGTTCACCTCCTCATTGGTAATGACGACATTGTGAAGGGTCAGAGGTGTAGATGCCGTAGACCCTTATTGATATTGTTGAGGGGGGTGTTCCATTCCCTTTGCACCCTCTTCTCAGGGAGGCGATGCATTTCTATAGCATCTCTTTCTCCCAGCTTGCCCCCAGTTTCTTTAGGATAGTAATGGGAGTAATTGCTACAAATAATATTTTGGAAGTAAACCTAGGTCTTCCAAAAATTAGGTATTGCTACGATCTTGTTCCTACCATGGGGGAAAGAGTGAAATTTTACTTCAAGTCGAGATCAGCGAAGTGTCAATTAGTCCAGATGCTTCCCAACTCCGGCAAGCATGTCGATGACGTGTTCATCATAGTGGAGGAGAATTAGGAATTCGTTTCTAGTGTCGATAGGACATGGCCTATTTCCAAGCGCATTGGCTGACCAGGACCTTGTTTTACAATTCTCTAAGATTTATACTTATTATTTATTGTATTCTAAAATGTCTCATAATTGTTTTTATTGTTCTTTTTATAGCTCATGCGGTTTTCTCTCACCCTAGCGAGTGGGAGGACTAAATTAACATTCCTTTTCTTCAAAATTTTGGGTGTATAGGGGTCCTCATGAGCAATTGGGTTAAGGTCGATCGGCTCATGTCTTTCTCTTTTACATCCTTCATTACGGCTTGGTGGTTACTACTAACGACATTTCCCTTGACGCTAACAACAACATTTTCTACTACATCCCTCCACATCTCTGGGAGAACGAAGATGAGGAGCAACCAGTCGAAGAAGATCAGCCCCAGCCCCAGTCCCAGAGTCAATCATCTGACTCTAAAGCCACCACTTTTGACCAACACCCTGATGATATGCTACTGAATTTTTTTTTTTTTTTTTTTGGATATTGTTGTTATCAGGAAGTGCCAGAGGGAGAGGGAATCTGCTAGCTCTAGTTCTGGTGCTTTTGGCTCCATTACCTTTGATCCATCTCAGCAAATGCAGCTCACGGTGGTTGACAACGTTCCCCCATCTCCCATTGTCGTCGATGCTAGGGATTCCACTTCTCTTTCTCCACTGGAATAGAGGCCCAGCAAATGCCACACCGATCAATCTGCAAAGGTTCGCAAGAATGTCTAGTATGATCCTTCTACCACTACTGTTGTTATTGCCACCACTATTACTGTTGCCACTATAGTTGACATGGCTGCCATCACTTCCCCCATCATTCTCACCCCGTCTTTAAAAGACCGGTCGGTGATAAATGCTGATACAACATAGGGAGTGCTAATGTGGCCACCGCTATTTTTACCGAGTTGTTAGATGTGTGTGTTGTAGACACCCATTTTTGACCGACCTTAAGACTCAGATGTCACGGTTGAGCGCTCGGTGATGTTGCATATCGTGCTCGTTCAGAAGTCTCAGAGTCGCGGCCGTGCGCCCTGCCTCCGGACTTCCGAACTCTCTTCTGTGCCTTGCCTCGGTTTGCGAACCAGACTCGGTTTCTCTTTTTTTCTTCCTGAGGGGAGGGAGAGGTCTAGCAGATCATCTCTCAGTGGCCGTGAGCTACTTTTTGTGGCCGTAGGCCATTTTGCCCATTTCGGAGCCCGGTTCCCGGTTTTCGGAGCCGTCAGGCCGTGTGCCTCGGTTCGGGACCACCCAACCATCTCCGATTCCTCCGGTTTTTGGCATGCATCTCATTTACTCCCTAACGAGGGACACTGGGGTCTTAGATACCCACTTCGTGGCCAAACACCACTTTCGGTGCTTAACGGCCGATTTTCGGGACCCCAAACTGCGTGTTTTGGTCCCCGAGCATTCGTTTTGCATCGGTTTTCGTTCATTTTTGGCAGGTACCTCTGTTTTATCATAAAGAGGGACACTGGGGTCTTAGATACCCACTTCGTGGCCGAATGCCACTTTCGGTGCTTAACAGCCTATTTTTGGGACCTCGAACTGCGTGTTTTGGTCCCCGAGCTTTCGTTTTGCATCGGTTTTCGTTCATTTTTGGCAGGTACCTCTGTTTCATCATAAGGAAGGTCACTGGAGGGTGGGAGGATAGTAATTGTCCAAGCAACCTGTTATGCTCTTCCGGTGCCCCCGGCGCCCGTTTTTCTCACTTCCGGGCTAATGTTGACCACCCTAGGGCCATTTTCTTTGAACCAAAACCACATATTTGTGATGTACACACATGGGAGGACCCTAAAAACATATGGCCGGCCAGTAATTCTCATTGAACCTTTTGAACCCCTCTTTGAATTGGCCTATTCTCTCTCCTGTTTCAGAGTTGTCAAATTTGAACCACAGGGTCTTGTTCAGCACACCTGGGAGGACACCATCATGTGGTGGCCGGCCAGCAATTCCTCACTTCATTTTTACCCCTTGGCCGGCCGGCCACCTGCAGAAAAAGCAGATGGCCGGCCATGCTCATTGGGGGGTGTGTTTCACAGCTGTACAGCTGTATCCCCCAAAAGATCTGATTTCGGGGGATATTTGTTTGCAAGGGAACTTGTTGCCTTAAGGCTACACACTTGCATACACTTTGGCTCATGGATTCTTGCATGCATACACTCCTCTTCCTCTCCCTCAAGACCTAGAACCCTTGCCTCAAGCATATCTCTCTTGATCTCTCTCAAGACCTCAAGTTTTGCTCCCATTTCTTGATCATCATCAAGCACTACCATCACCATTCCATTTCCAGCAACAAGGAGAGGTTCTTGAAGGCTTAGAAGCAACATTTCTCAAGTCAAGAAGCAAAGAAAGAAAGGTCTTCAAGGGTAAGTCTCAAATCCCCTCTTTTACACCACTTTCTTGCCTCATTTCTTAACCCTACTTGCTCACTGTTTTGAGCTTCGACCAATACTGAAAGTGGTCCTCTTTTGAGCTATTCTTGATGTTTGTTTAAGGGCTCAACCCTGTTTGAGCCCTCCATCTTGCACTTCTTTCAATATCCTCTTATATGCCATTATTTTGCATTGAATATTTGGCCTATGTGTGATCTGAATTGGAGCATCTCATGAACTGATATTGTGCTTATTTTGAGGCCCTCTTCAACATTAAAGAAGGGCTCAACCTTGTTTTCATGCTCTATATGCTACTTGCTTTGAATCCATGTTTTACCCTTGTTTTTGCATGAAATATTAGGTCTATGAGTGTTCTGTTTTAGAGAACAATATAAACTGTGAGTGGGCCTATTTTGAGCGCCTATTCAACATTGAAGAAGGGCTCAACCCTTTTTGGCCTCTCTATCATGCACTTGCTTCATAATTTCTCATATTTACCGTAAACTTGCATGATTTGTTTGACCTACATGCAGTCTGTTTTGGAGAATGTCATGAACTGTGAGTGAGCTTATTTTGTGTCCCTCTAAAACATTGTAGAAGGGATCAATCTTGTTTGGGGTCTCCATGTTATACTTGTCTTTATATCCCTCTTTGACCCCCATTTTGCATGCTTTTTTAAGCTTATCTAGATTCTGTTTTCGGCCATCATCAGAACTAGAAAGAGTCATATTTTGATCTTCTTGACATATTTAATTGAGGGTCTTTGCTGATTTGATGAATGTTTGGGGTACTTCATGTTATAGCCTTATATATCCTCAATCTTGCATAGCATTTTTACCATGTTTGCATACTGAGTTGGGGGATGTCATCTACTGTAAATGTGTATATTTTTATCCCCTAATCAGTGTTGTAGAAGGGTACTTTTCCATTTGAGCATTGCATACATCACTTGTTTCAATACCCCTCTCTTGGCCCCCATTTTGCATGCCATTGTTGCCCTATCTATGCTCACTATTTTGCCTTGTTTTGTACCGTAAAGAATGCTATTTTGGGGCTTCCTTGCTACTGTTTTGCATGTCATGTACCAATTATGCATGTTTAGTATGGCTATAGGCCATTCCGGGTGCTTATTATCGCATTTCGGGACCATTCCGGGCATTTGGTATCATTTCCCCACCTTTCGGGACTGTTTTGCATCATTTGTGAGTGCTGAAATTCCATTTGCATGTTTGCATTTCATTTTCCATGTCATTTCATGCCTTACAGCCATCGCCTCGGTTTGCGTGCCCGTGTGCACGCATTTTGAGGCACCTCATTTTCATCTCTCGGCTTCTTATGTGAGTGTGGTTGAGGCCCTCTCATGTTAGTATAAGTCCAATTTGCATTCGGAGTGCCTTTTCATGCTTTATATCATTGCCTCGGTTTGCGCGCCCGTAGGCACGCATTTCAAGGCACTTCTTTTTCATCCGACGGCCTCCCGTGTGAGTGTAGCTGAGGCTCTCTCATGTTGGTGTAAGTCCATTTCGCATTCTGTATGTCATTTTAGTCTCATCGCATTGCGTATGCCATTTTCTCGATTTGCGTGCCAGTGTGCACCCATTTCGAGGCGCTTCATTTTCATCTATCGGCCTCCCGTGTGAGAGTGGCTGAGGTCCTCTCATGTTGGTATAAGTCCATCTTGCATTTCGTATATCATTTTAGCTTCATTGCATTCCGTATGCCATTTTCTCGGTTTGCGTGCCCGCGGGCACGCACTTCGAGACATCTCATTTTAGCCTCATTACATATCATTTCCATGTCATTTTGCATTCCGTATGCATCGCCTCGGTTTGCGCGCCTGTGGACACGCTTTTCGAGGCACTTCTTTTTTATCCGACGGCCTCTTATGTGAGTGTGGCTGAGGCTCCCTCATGTTAGTGTAAGTCCAATTGCATTGCGTATGCCATTTTATGCCTTAGGATCATTTCCTCGGTTTGCGTGCCCGTCTGGCACGCATTCCGAGACATCTCATTTTCATAGCATTGTGCATGCTAGGATTGTATCTTAGTTGCATTTCATACATATCATGCATATTGCATCGTGTTCGGGATAGGAGTTAGCCCGGACAAGGGAAACGAGGCACGTTTTGTACTCCGAGTGACGGAACGAGTCTCAATTCCCAAGTCACCGACACTCCGGATTACCCATGATGGAGTTAGGTTTTGTTGTAGCATTCATATGCATTCATCCTATATTGAGTTGTGCAATCCGACTCCTCGGCCATCATGCATCGTTATGCGTGATTGGTGGCACGAGGATCGAGGCATGCATATATTTGTGAAATATATTGCTATGCCCTTTTCCTGCTCTCTGTTGCAGCGAAATGGAGAATCAGCAACCTTTCGGAGTCCGGCACGCTTTTCGAGAAATATTGCAAACAGAGGCTAAATTGGGCATCCCAGTGGATTTCCAAAAAAAAAAGCAGCCCAGCATACATCCTTCATCAGAATCGAGGCAGCCCCTGGCTTGCAAGCCAATTTTACAGCTTTCTTAGTTTAATTTGTTAATTAATTAGGAATATGTATATTATTCGGACTGTATATTTCGGACTGTATTATTCTTTTATTTCGGACTGTATTATTTATTCAGACCCTCTGCGCGAGGGCATAATTGTAATAAGTGTGGGTGAGTGTGATGTATGTCTTCCAACCCCACGTCTTTCTCCCTTTTATTTACCTGCTTATGATGGTTAGATATAGGGCATATTTTAATTAGCATACAGTATGACAGCATGTTTGCATCATTCATCTGTCTTGCACGCACCGGGCTCGGCGCATCATACAAACTACATTTGTATTTCAATTCCAAATTGAATACGTGTTAGTTGTTGCATTTCATATGCCATGTTTAGAAAAGCCGAGCCTGCTATAGTTTGCATCTTTGCATGTGTTGCATTAGGCATTTCTGTATAATTAGGATCATGTATGATTTCTAATCGGTTTTCTGTTTTGGCTTGGAGTACTCGGTGAGTTTTATGCTTTAGCATCCTTGCATGCGTGTGAGTGTTGCCATGAATAGCATGCTTACCATGAGGCTACGTGCTTACGTGATATTACTGCCTTAATGCCTGTGGGTGAAGGTTGGGTTACTTGGAGTGGAACAAATCATTGACTGTTTGTTTTAAGCCCACTAGATAGTGGCAAAATCATATTTTCTAAGCCCACCTGAGGGTGGCAAATCCGCGTCTTAGCCTACCTGCGGGTAGCACCATCAAACCATTTTCAAACAAACAAACATGAAATGTTTTGTTCCAATTCGGGCGACTCAGTCTATACTTGTTTGCTGCGAGCATCACATAGTAACCTAGGCTAATAACCGGAATAAGAACTCACAATGTTTTCAAAATAAGATATCATGGTTAGCAGAGGCCGGTCTTTGACCGGGCGAGCGGGGGTGCTCACGAGGTGACCTTCCCCAATCGTACCCAAGTTCCCGAGCCGAGGCAACTTTGGTGATGACGGACACGTGGCCTTTGGCAACGAGTCAGGGTTTCCTAAATTTCCCAAAAATAAAATATTTAGGTGGCGACTCTGTATCTGGCGAAGCAGTCCATGTTTGGCACTTCTTTCAAAAAATCTGTTTTCCAAAACGATTTGCCGGATTTGGACTCTTTGGTTCAAGATTAAGAACCGTGACACAAATCGAGTCCGAGCTGTAGCGAGGTCCCCCGCGGGCTTGTTACAGGTGTCGAGTTTAAGTTGGCGCATATTGGGCTTTACCCTTAAGATTGCCGAGAAGACGGTGAAGAGTAGGGTTGTGGCCGACTAGAACATAGTTGTCAGGTCGAATAGGCCACGGATCCTATGGAACGATGGGGCCCTGGCTATGAGAGCAGAGTTTCCATAATAGAAAGTGGGTGTAGACACCCCATTTTTGACCGTCCTCAAGACCTGGACGTCACCGCTTGAACACTCGGTGATTATCCATGGTCGTGTTCGTTTGGAGTTCCCGGAGTTCTCGGCTACGTGCCTTGCCTCAGGACCTCCGAACTTGATCGTTTTGTGTCTGGTTTTGCACCAAACACTTGTGCTTTGCCTTGGAGGGGCAGGGAATGCCTTGTGAGGCATCCCCCACACCACCGGCAGTGGCTACAGGCCACCGGCTGGTTGGTGTTGCAATCGGCACTATATTGTGCCGGTCGGCACTCTTTTGTGCCGGTCGGCAGTCAATTTTGTCAAAATGGCAATTTTGCCCTGCCGACTACTGTTCAGTTGCTTTTTGAGATATTTTGAAGCAGCTGTATAGCATTTGTTTCCCCTCCATACACATGTATGGAGGGATGAGCCTTTGGTTTGCTTAGCTTGTAAGCTTTGTTGCCTATAAGAGAATCCTTCCTCCTCTTGGCTCAAAGGTTAGAAGAGTTAGACATTTTTAGAGAGAAAAGACCTCAGAGAAGCTCTGGTTTTAGGGTTTGAGTTCTATATCTATCCTATCTCTCTTTTGCTCTCTTGTTTGTACACTAGGTGCTTTAATCCATATTATTGCACACAAGCACCTAGTGTTTCACCTTCCCTTGGCTACTGAGGTTCCAAGAGGTTGTTCTTAGAGTTTTGGTTGGATTTGAGCCCAAGGAAGCAACAACATCAACACTTGTGAAGAAGGTCAACAAGGGTGAGAAACTTGCTTTATATTCCCCATTCTTGCACTCCATTTTTACCTATCTTTGAACTGTTTTTGTGCTTGGTGTTTAATACAAAAAAGTTCTGTTTTTTAGTCCTCTTGATAGTTATTAAGAGTGTTTTGTGGTTTGGAAGGGTTTGACTACCTTAGGCCTTGTAAGGCCCTTGTTTTGTGCCTATTTTGGTGAGATCCGGGATTTTGGTGTTTGGGTCTCTTCACCACTGAAATCTTGAGGGATTTCAGTGGTGAAGATGATGCCTTGAAGTCCCAAGAAGGAGAGGGCTACCCCCTCTCCTTGTTGTCCTTGAAAAGGGCAAATTTTCGCCTCTTGAGGAAGCCTTTGTTGGTGTGTGTGTTGAGCATATCTAGGCTGCATTTTATGTTTATTATGCCATGATATAACATTGCTAAGAGTTGGTTTTAGTCCCTTATGCTTGCTTAGCATAGTTGCCATGTAATGCCTTAAAATTGCCTTAACATGCCTTAGGTTATTAGCCATAATTTGAGCATGTTTTAGGCTTACATTCGTGAAGCTTGTATGCTTATTTTGCCATGAATGAGGTCTGTCCATGGTTACCTTGGTCGACCCTAACTTGCATTGTATAGCCTCTTTGCATTTTAGGCTTGCTAACCTTGAGCATGAATGTGTAGCATGCCTTGTTTGCATCATTTCAATGGTTTGAGACCATTTGCCATGTTATTTCAGTCCATTTAACATGATCATATGTTTGCATTGCATGCCTCTTTGATGTTTCAAGAGCTCATGTTGTATGTTCCTTGGGAGTGCATGTGTGCATGACTTTTGATTTAAACCATATAGATGCCATCTAAGTGGTCATTTGGGCTTGCTTTGGTGTGCTAAAAATCTGTTTTTAGTTGCTTAAGTCTTGCCATGTTTAGTCTCGTCAAATGTAGTTCAATACTCCTTTGGCTTGCTTTGAATACTTGGCCCCCTTTTGCTTGCATTTGCTTGTCTTGTTTAACATGATTTGGCATCATTTTATAGCATGATTTTAGGGCTCATGTTGCATGCTAATTGTCCATGAAATCTCTTTTCAAACGTGCTTGAATGTTGCTTGTTTAATGCTTAAGGCTTGGACCATAACATGTGTATGTGTGCATGTGTGTTTAGCCTCCATTTTTGGGCATTTTGACTACTGATTTTGGGCTTATTTAGAATGGCCTAAGTCATGTTTAAGTCCACCCCATTGTTTGGTTTACATGTTTGTCTTGTAGGCGTGTTTGCATATTAACATCCTTACATTACATTGTCCATGTTGCATGCTAGCTAACATGTTTAGGATTGCATTACATCAATGCACATGCTTGGCCTCTTGAGATGAGCATGATAGAGGTTTGGCATTTATGTTTGTTTGGTTTGTATGCATTTGAGATAAAAGTTGCATACTTGGTTCCGTGGGCCATCATGCATGGAAATGCGTGATTGGTGGCCCGGGAATCGAGGCACATGCCCCTTTGAGTCACAAATATGATAAGGGGCATGATTGGTGCACACATTGTTGGAATTACATTGCCATGCAAGTTTTTGCCCTCTGCTGCTATGAGTTGCAGGTTCTGCAGACATTCAGTGCCGGCCGGCAGTATTTAGTGCCGACCGGCAGTCTATTGATGGCCGATGGATGACTTTTGTGCCGATGACCACATACTTCAGCCGGTGGTGCTTCCCCTCAGCCGGTGGTATCCCCCAGCGCCTTGAGAGGTAGTTCTGAGACTTTGGCAGTTTTCAGAAAGGCAGAGCAGGGAAAACAGAGGCAAGCTAGGCATGGCAGTGCAATTCTGAGCGGAATCCGAGTGCGCGTGCATTGAGCCCCCGCCCCGAGGCAGTTTACCGTTTTCCTTAGACAATTTAATTTGTTGATTTAATTAATTTGTAATATTTAATTAGCTTGCGTAGTTAATTATTTGTATTATTCTTTCGGTCCCTCCGAGCGAGGGCAAACCTGTAATAAGTGTGCGTGAGTGGTGTGTATGCCTTCCAATCTCCACTTCTTTCTTCCCTTTTATTTACCTGCTTACGATGGTAGATTAGGGCACGTTTATTTTAGCATGCCTTACGCAATGCATGCGTGCATCCATGCATTTGTTGACATGCACCGGGCTCGGTACATCATTCAAACTGCATTGTATTTTCAATTCCAAATTGAATACGTGCATCGAATAAAGTGTATTTCACATACCATCTTTAGGGTTAGCCGAGCCTACTCTAAATTGCATCTTCGCCTGTGTTGCATTAGCCATTTAAACATGAACTAGGGCATGCATGTTTGCTAACTAGTTTACTGTTTTGGCACGGAGTACGATGTAAGTATTTACGCTTTAGCATACCACATGCGTGTGAATGTTGCCATGACAGTATGCTTACCATGCGACTAAGTGCTTATGTGAGATAAACTGTTTGAATGCCTGTGGGTGGAGGTTGGGTTGCTTGAGTTGGAAAACTCATTGAAATCCGTATTTTAGCCTACCTGTGAGTAGCAAAACCCGAAACGCTTTCAAAACAAACGGATATGCAATGATTATTTCCGTATTAGGCAATCTAATCTATACTTGTTTGCTGCGTGCATAACATAGTAATTCTAGGCTAATAACCGGAATAAGAACACATAACGTTTTCAAAATCGGATATCACGGTTAGTAGAGGCCGGTCTTCGGACCGGGCGAAAGGGGGTGCTCATAGCTGACCTTCCCCGATCGTACCCAAGCTCCCGAGCCAAGACATTTGGTTATGACGGACACGTGGCCTTCGGCACCGAGTCAGGGTTTCCTAAATTTCCTATTTAAAAAATATTTAGGTGGCGACTCTGTATCTGGCAAAGCAGTCCATGTTTGGCACTACTTTTCAAAAAATATGTTTTTCTTCAAAACGATTTGCCAGAGTTGGACTCTTTGGTTCAGATTACGAACCGCAACAAAACAAAACAAAAGGGAGTCCGAACTGTAGCGAGGTCCCCCGCGGGCTTGTTACAGTGGGCCCCTAGAGAGCGATATAAAAAGGAGGAGCATCAGCCAAAGAGGAGGTATGTAAAAAAAAAAAAACAGAGTAATAACTTGTGATATAAGAAAAACTTGAGAGAATACTAACATGCCCGTTGGAATGCTAATTTTGACACTCCTGACCGGAGTGTTCATCCCTATTTCAGGTACCAATTCGAGGATCAAGAAAGTCTTCTTGGGCCAAAGGGTATTTCCAAACCACATTACCATAATTGGCGCCGTCTGTGAGAATACTCAGGCGCGTTCATGGCAGACATAACAAACGATCCTTCACTCGTCGCTGACGATGTTACACCAAGAACTATGCTTGGTCCGGAGAATATCACCGCGCAAAGGGCCTTGAACTTCGACCTAGTGGCTCAAACTTCGCCTTCAACCTTGATGTAGGAAACCATGCAGATGATCATGGACCAACCAAAATGAAACGAACAACGCCTGGAAGATATGGCGGCTAATAACGAACGTTTACGTCAGGAGTTGGCCCTTGAGTTAGCCAAATCCTGACAAACCGCACCACGTCATGACCGGGGTCGGTCACCAAAGAAGAAGAAGGATGATCGATAGCACCGGCACCGAAAACATGATAGTAGCAGCACTTCCGACTCGTCATCTCAAGAACCCAGGAAGAAAGGGCGAGTTGACATGTCTAGCTCATCCGAGGGAAGTCTGTATGTACGGCATAGGCGAGGAAAAGAAGATGATGGTTCGTACAAAGGATAAACACGAACCTTTTGTACGACGCATTGCAAGAGCTACACTGCCTAAAAAGTTTAAAGCACCAATATTCACCCTGTATGACGGTGAGTCAGACCCTACGGATCACATTCGTTATTACAAACAAGCGATGACATTGCATGCTGATGATGAAGCACTCATGTGCCGAATGTTTCGGAGCAACCTGGGACCATTGGCCATTAGATGATATTATAAACTGGAGCTGACCTTAGTAAAAAGCTTTCATTAGCTCCAAAAATCCTTCAAGGCAAGATTCATTACCAACGAGGTCCAGCCAATGCAAGTCGACTCTCTCTGGGTAATGCAAATTAAACCAAAAGAGACCCTCCGTGAATATTTGGCGTGCTACTGGGAGTGTTACAACTTGGTAGACGGTGCCTGCAATGACTCCATGGCCATCACCACCTTTAAAATGGGATTACACCCCGATAGTTCTCTCAAAAACTCGTTGACCAGACGGCCTCCCAAAACAGTCTGGGCACTAATGAAGAAGGTTAAGGAGTATTGCAAGGTGGAAGACGATGCCCTACGTGAAGAGGCCAGACAGAAAGTCGTGAGGTTGGCATCATCTGGCCTGGTTCAGCCAATAAGCACCGTACCACCAGGGAGCCCTGAATCTCAGGGCCAGGTAAAATGAGATAACCGGCTGGATTTGAGCCAATTAAGCTAGCAATGTTCGCGCCGTTCGAATGAATAGTATCAAGTGGATAGCAGGCACGCTAGACCTTTGAACAAGAAGTATACCGAGTTGGCAGAGCCGTTCAGTAAGATCCTACCTAAAGTCTAGTATCTACCGTTCTTTAAGTGACCGTTCAAGATGATTAGACCCCCTGACACTAGACGAAGGGATAGGCGGTGTGAATATCACAAGAACCATGGCCACGAGACTGACAGCTGTTATGCACTGAAGGACCATCTGGAGGAGTTGGTGCAAGACAGCTGATTAGCACAACATGTCTGTAAGAACAATCCACCAAACACGGTAGCTCTACGCCCGGATTCACCTCCACTTGGTGTGATTCACATAATATGTAGTCTACCATCGCCAACTCAGGTACATATGATCCAGCTACAACCCAGCCCATCCAAGCCGTTCAAACTAGCGAAACGGCCTCATGAAATCGACAAAATCAGCTTCAACGACGCTGATCTTGAAAGGGTAACGCTCCCCTACAATGATGCCCTTGTCGCCGAGTTGCGCGTATACAGATTCGTTGTTAAACACGTTCTGATCGATCAAGGGAGCACCTCGGAGATAATCTATCACAAAACATTTATTAAACTTGGCTTCACCGATTTGGACTTGTTACCGGCCGAATATCCCCTATTTAGCTTCAACACCAACCCCGAGTACCTCTGGGTAAGATCACACTATCAGTACATACAGGTACCAAATCAGTCGATGTGGAGTTTCTGGTTGCCAAACTTTCATCACCATACAACCTCATCATGGGGAGAACCTGGTTGCACGGAATGCAGGCTATACCAAGTACCTACCATCAGTTACTCCACTTTCCAACGCAACATGGCATTGAGCGAATTCGAGGTTCTCAAAAATGGGCAAAGGGATGATACCTTATTGCTTCGCAAAGAAGCCGAAGGAACTGGAAGTGAACTCAATTGAAGTTCTGGATCGAGAAGTCCTCGAGGACGTTGGGAAAATCCCCAGTGATAAGGCAATCGAAAACCTGGATCAAATCTGAATCAAAGGGAACCTGACAAGTTCTTCATGATTGACACCTCCCTGAACATAGCTGAACGACAAGAGTTGGTTTCCTTCTTATTCGGCAACATCATATTTGCTTAGACACCATATGAGATGCTGGGGGTGGATCTGAGCATTGCCCAACATCATTTAAACGTTGACCTAAAGCTTAAACCAATCATTCAAAAAAGTCACCGGTCGGTCGCGGAGCATACTTCGGCCGTTGTTGATGAAGTCGACAGGCTGTTGGAAGCTGGGGCAATTTGTGAAGTAACTTATCCCACGTAGCTATCCAATATTGTGGTTATCAAGAAAAAAAATGGCTCTTGGCGTGTTTGTGTGGACTTCACAGAATTGAATAGGGCCTGCCCCAAGGATTGCTTTCCTCTTCCCCGAATCGACCAACTTGTGGATGCAACTGCGCACCACCAACACATGAGTTTCTTGGATGTTTACCGGGGTTACCACCAAATTGCCATCAGGAGGACCAGGAAAAGACTGCATTCCTCACCCCACAGGGAACCTATTGCTACAAGGTTGTGCCATTCGGACTGAAGAATGTGGGGGCAACGTACCAAAGGCTGGTCACCACTATGTCTAAAGAATAACTCAGCTGCACCATGGAAGTATACATTGATGATATGGTGGTGAAATCCAAGGAAGAGCATGCTCATCTAGCAGACTTAACTGCGACCTTTAGCATTCTCTGAAAGTACAAAATAAAACTCAATGCCTCAAAATGTGCATTCGGCATCGGATCGACAAGTTTCTCGGCTATATCGTGAACCATCGTGGAATAGAGGCCAACTCGAGGCAAATCACGGCCATTATAGAACTCGACTCACCTCAGTCGGCCAAGGAACTTTAGAAGTTGATGGGAATGGTTGTCGCTCTTAATAGGTTCATCAGTTATTCCTCGAATCGCTGCCGACCATTTTTTCACACTTCAGCAGGCAAAGTATATCAGTGGACCCCTGAGTGCTAGGCCACGCTAGATGGCTTGAAAACATATCTCCGTTCAGTGCCACTCTTGGCAACCCCATTGCCAGGCGACTCACTCATCTTGTATCTAGAGGTATCCGATCGGGAAAGTCAGCGCCTTGTTATTAAAGGAGGAACTCGGGGAGCAACGACCAATCTACTATGTAAGCAAGGTGATGGTCGACGCTGAAACATGATACCTACCACTGGAAAAGCTCATCCTGGCTCTTGTGGTGGATGCAGAAAGCTGATGCACTATTTTCAAGCTCATACCATAGGGGTGCTAACGGATTGTCCTCTCCGAGCAATGCTCCGTAGAGTGGAAGTATCAGGGCCAGTCTCTAAATGGGCTTCGGAACTCGGCCAATATGACATCCAATTTTTGCCCGGAACAACCATCAAGGGGCAGGTGTTAGCCGACTTTGTAGCCGAGTTCACAGGATGCCACGCCGACTTCAAGTCTGACCAACTCTCCCCTCAACCTCAACCAGACTAGAGAATGTATGTTGGAGACATTTGGTAGATATATTGTGATGGATCATCCAACCAACGTGGCAGTGGGGCAGGCGTAGTAATCATGACCCCCGAAGGGGCAATAATCGAGCAGGCAGGCAAATTGGGTTTCGATGCATCAAATAATGAGGCAAAATATGAAGCATTTCTAAACGACCTCCGTAACGTGCTTCATCTAGGTGCCAAACGATTATAGGTTTTCTATGTCTTAAAATTAGTTATCAACCAGCTGAAAGGGGAATATGCATCTAAGAACGATCAAATGGTAGCCTATATGAAAACGACGAATTCCTTGCTCATGAAGTTCGACCACCGCGAGTTGAATCAGATAACGCCCTTGCTTGCTTAGCTTCTGCCATTAACTTGGAAATCAAACAAACCATCGAAGTGGGATTCATCCCAGAGCCGAGTATCAATTCCCCCAAACCTGTTTAGGTCAACATCATTGACTCAGGACCGAGTTGGATGGATCCCATCGTCGCATTTCTTTCCTCAGAACAGCTGCCAACAGACAAGAAAGAAGCCTATAAGCTGTAGAATAAAGCCCTACGATATTACCTGGATCCCCTGGGAAAGCTTTACAAAAAAAATCTCTCTCAGGGCCATATTTGGAATGTGCTCACCCAAACAGAGTTGAGGACTTCTTGGCTAAAATACACGAAGGTAGTTGCGGTGCCCACTCTGGAGGGTGCTTATTGGCCCACCGAGCCATAACACATGGATATTATTGGCTGACCATGCATACTGATGCTGAGAACTATGTAAAGAAGTGTGAATTGTGACGCCCCGTTTCTACACTATTGGTTGTAGTCAAGGAAGAGTCACAAATGAGTCCTGTGGTCAATAACCAAGTAAGATCCCAGTTCGCCAGAAAAGTCAAATTAGCCTCCCTTCTAAGTCCGGCTTTCTTAGGTAGCGCACTACCCTTTTGACAGATCTTAAAAAGTATTGACACAAAGTCTTATAAGCAACGATAAGGTTCATACATATACGTAGAATATAAATACATAACAACCACGAATTTCCTTAATTCAAAAGCTTGTTTCGTTACATTACATCCCAAGAAAATTTAAATCTTCACATGAGTCTTACAAAACATCAAAAGGAAATTCTAACTTTACTAAGATAGCCAAAAGTCTTCGAAGGTTTCAGGCTCTTCGTCTCCAGCTATAAGTTCCTCTTCGACACCTGGCATGATACGCTGTGAGCTTTGAATGCCCAGTAAACACACACACACCCGTCTTTTTTTCCAGTCCAATACATAATCACAAATATAACATCAAGTATAAAGCATGATACTCAAAATAAATAAACAAAGGTTACAAGTTAGGTGTTAGTAAACTAGAAATCCCACAAAGAGATTTCGTCCTCCCAACCACAAGAATCGGACTCGAATTATTCGGTATGCCCCCTCTTTTGCTGCTTTGTTGTAGAACTAACCTCGGATGCCTACCAATGATTATATACCGCGTAGCGCCAACCGCAGGGCCTCAAAAGAGACAGTAATAATGGGCCTTGCCCAAATCCCTCCTCACACCAAACCACCTAGGGTCCAAATACAACTACTCCGTTCAAGGGTTCCGAAAACCACTTGCGCAAGACTTTAACTTCCAAGTAGGGAACACATCCCAACAATCCACACATCACACATTATCCTCTTTACTCAAGTGACCGAAAACCCAATACCATCCCAATTAAGTTTCCCATTGAGTTAAATGTTTTAAAACAAGGTTAGACCAATCTTAACAAGATAATAATATCCACATAAGCATGCATCATTAAGATGAAGGAGAATAAGAACATAACCGTAATATGTACAACATCATGCCAAGATATGATCATACGCTAATAAGCATTCTCATGAACACAAGAGCATAAAACACCTATGCATAACAGGATTTCCAGATTCGATATCACATAAGGATTAGAATAGAAGGGCTATTTTAGAATTTTTACCGGACTCAGCCTTCCTATGGTTCATAGAGAATCTAATCTAGTTTCCAGAACATATTTCGGAAATGGGATAGATTTTTTAGACTTTAAGTTATTTAGAAAACACTCCAGCGCTGTCCAGATTCATCGATCATTACGAAAATTTGATTTTCTTGCAAACCGCTCACTATTTTTCCATGAAACTAATTTTAGTTGAAAGCTAACTTCTTAAGGAAGATTTTGATATAAAATAGAGGTCCAGAATAATTTTATACATTGTGCTAGAATTTTTGGAAGTGGGCTGCAAAAACAGATTCTAAGGTACAATACCCAAAACAAGAAGATTTATGGGAAAAGGGATCCACTAAGGGAAAATTTTTGTCTCTTTTATGATGAAAACATGCTAACTAACATATATTAAACTCAGAAAATTTCTTTGAAAGTGTGCCTTTGGAAAGTTTGAGGAATTGGTATGAAAAAGATGGTTTTGTGCCGAAATTAGGGAAACTGCAAGAGAGGTAAAATCATGGCTTAACCCATATCATTTTTAACACAAGTAACTCATCAATGACACATCTGAAAACAATATTTAGAACCCTTAAGAACATGTATTTGAAAAAGGAAAAAGTAAAAGAAGGTTGTGTTGTGGCTTACTTGCTAAGCTTTGAAAAAGATGGCTCTCTTCTCCCTTCTTCTCCCTTCCTCTCCCTCTCAAAACTTCTCTCTTGTTCTCCTTCCTCTCCTCTAGCCGAATGTGTGTGTGAGTGTGATGCTTGTGTTTTCCATGCTAGGGAGTGGTGATATTTATAGGCCAATTTGGTGTAAAATGACATAGAAGCCCACTAGTTGGAATTGAATGGACAAGCTAGGATTTATTTGGAGTTCAATGGATTAGGAGTGATTAGGGAGCTTAACCTTGGGATTAGGCAACACCTAGTTAATTCCTAGTTGAATAGTTTTTTTGGGTTTCTATAATACCATGATTATAACTCTTGAAAATAGGCTTCTCACCTCCCTCTAGGGTGGCCGGCCATTGGGAAAGGTGATGGGGCCATTTTTTTTTAAATCAATCTAGGTACTAGGAGCACATTCCTCAATGTATATATTTATATAGATCTCAATTAATTGATGGTTCTTATAGTATAAGGTATATGTACTAGTTTTGGGGAAATTTTGAATTTAAATAAAGAAGTGAGGGCTTTAAGAAAATATTTTACCATTAGGGTTTTTAAAGAGAATACATTTTTCAGGGGCTTCACATGAACAATGCCAGAAGTTCTCCCCACTAATTCATTTACCTGCCAAAGAATTAAATTTCGTTACTAGTCCTTGGTCATGTGCTCAATGGGGCCTTGACATCGTCAAACCACTATAGCAAGCTCCAGGAAACAAATGATTCTTGATCGTTGCAACAGACTATTTCATGAAATGGGCTGAAGCAGAATCACTGGCACATATCCAAGATGTCGATGTTAAATGCTTTGTGTGGAAAAGCATTATAACTCGATTTGGCATACCTAGAGCACTTATATTCGACTATGGCACCCAATTCGATTGTGGCATCTATCGGGAACTATGTAACACATATGGTATATGGCCCTATTTTTCCTCACCAACGTACCCACAAAGCAACGGTCAGGCCGAGGCCTCTAATAAAGTGATCCTGGACGAAATCAAGAAACGATGGGAAAAGGCCAAGGGCAAGTGGGTTGAAGAGCTGCCTAGTGTATTGTGGGCTCACCGTACCACTTTGAGGCAGTCTGCCAGAGAAACGTTTTCGCCTTGTGCTTTAGGATAGAGGCTATCATCCCTTTTGAAATCAGCTTACCCACTCTGAAGTCAAAGACTTTTGACACAGGGCGTAATGACATGATGTTAGCCTTGGATCTAAATTTGCTTGAGGAATGCTGAGCTCGAGCTCTTGAATGCATGGCGCGATATCAGCAGTAGCTCGCTGTAGACACCCCATTTTTGACCGCCCTTAAGACTTAGGCGGTACTGATGGTTTACTTGGTGGAGAAAGGTGTGTAGGGCAAAGGTTCAGTTTCTTCGGCGAGGAGAGAGACAAATCTCAACTTCACACCCCATTGTGGACCAAAGCTATTTTGAATGGTTTTTAGACCTTAAAACCCTCTCTTTCAAAACATTTTTGAAATAAAGTTTATACGATGTTCCGAGGCTCACATTTTGTCAAATAATGTGCTTTTCGGTTAACCGAGCAACGACAAAGTAGAAATATATGAAAAAGAGATGAAATCTTTGAAAAATCTTTCAAAACACCTTGCTTAGGGGTTTGAAGTTGAAGAAAAGGGGAAAGGAGAGAAGAAAACTACTTTAGGAGAAGTTCGGCATGAATCCAGGTAGAAGAGAGTCGAGCAGCCCTCGCTGAATCGGGCTTATTCATTTGCATACTTGGATTTTAGCTATGAGGCCACCACCATTGGAAAGCTTACTTCCGGGGCTTCATTTTGCACCCAAGAATCTCCTAAAGCCAAGTCCGGGTGAGGGAGATATGGTTGGTTGAAGTAGGGGATCAGTCCGGTTGGATCAAATCTGCGCGGCTTCACCAAAAAGGGCATAACATTTTGCACAGGAGGAATTTTAATGCAAGGTTTGCGGCATTGGAAAGCTAACTTCTGGGGCTTCACTCTGGACACCCACCGGCCACTTTTTGGCCTTGCCGGCCACCCACCGGCCACCAATCTATCCGGTCGGCCAGGAGAAATAGCAAGCCGGCCATTTATTGTGCCGACCGGCCATTTATATGGCCGATGACCTTCTTTCTTGGCCGGTTTGCCCCTTTTGCACCCTTTAGGCATGGTGCATGCCAGCTATGCCAGCTGGAGTGCACAGACCCGACCCCCCATACACTTGTGTGGTTGTTTTGCACCTTTGACCACCTTTGACCCCTCTTTTTGCACCCTTTGCTCAAGGCTTCTTGAGGAAGCCTTGACCCCTTGTCTTGGCTTCCTCAAGAAGCTTGTACCCTTAGCTTAGCTTCTCTTGGAAGCCTTGACCCCCTTGACCCTTCCTTTAGCTTCTCTTGTAAGCTTTAAGCCCTTTTATTGTCTATATAAGCAAACCCTCTCCTTCTTTGAGATGGTTGAACAACTCTAGACCTAAATACATACATATATCTGGTATATCATCCTCTCTCTCTATATCTCCCTCTCTCTCTTCCTTTGTGTGTGTTTTGAGGGCCCAAAGGTGTGTTTAGTTCATAGTATTGCACTAATACACACACCATTACACCATACTTTGACTTGGGAGGCCTTGAGGGTTTGTTTTTGAAGTTTTGGGTCAGTTTTGATCAGGAGAAGGCGGCTGGACCTGCTGTTCTTGAGGTGTTCTTCAAGGGTAATACTTTTACTTTATTTTTCCCAATCTTGCATTAGCTTTTGACCTGTCTTGCATGCTGATTTAAGCTTTGTGTATAACTGAAAAAAGTCTTGTTTTTAGCTCCTTTTTAAGTCTGTTCAAGAACACTTTTGTGTTTGGGGTTGTCTACCCCCTCTTAGGCCTTGTTTGGCCTCATTTTTGCATTTTTAGTGAGCTCCGGGACCACCTTGTTTGGGCCTCCTCACCACTGAAATCTTGAGGGATTTCAGTGGTGAGGATGGTGGTTTAAGGTCCTAAGAGGAGAGGGCCATCCCCTCTCCTTGTTGTCTTGTTTGCTTGCACTTTTGGCCTTACAAAGGGGCCTATATTTGCACACTTCTTGAGCTCGGTTCAGGCATTTTTCAGTGGGTTTTAGGACCCCTATAAGCCATTTCCAGAGTTGTTTTGGTCATGTTGAGTACCCTTCTTGCATGTGTAGAGTAACCCTCTTATTGGCCTTTCAAAGGAGCACCTTATTCTTGCATGTATTGGACACATTTCAGTGGGTATTTGGTTATATTTTGGCATGCCTTAGATCTGTTTTTGCTTGGTTTAATGGTCTCTTGCATGCATCATATGCTTACCTTGTAATCCTATGTTTTGGCCTAACATGCATCATGTTGTGAGATGACATTTTAGCATGATTTTGGTTAGGCTCCAAGAGGGTTTTAGCACTGTTTTGCCATACTTAAGGTCTGTCTTGGGCCTTTGGAGTCATGCTTGCCATGCTTTGTATAGCTCCCTTGCATTCTAGCTTACTAGCCTTGGGTGTGCGGGTCACTAGCATGCTTTACTTGGCTTATTCTCATGATTTGGCATCATTAGGAACCATATTTTAGCCCATGTTCCATGCTTGCATACTTGCATTTTCCATCCCTTTCATGCTTTGAAGAGTTGATGGCTTATGCTCCATGTTTAGGGCCTTGTGCATGCATGCTTGTGTGTGTGTTTTCATGCCTTTGTTGCATCATTTTGGCCACTGTTTTGGACCTAGTAGAGAGCTGTCCAAGTTAGTGTAAGACCATCCTTTGCATGTTGATGCATGCTCACCTTGTGTGTTGTTGCATACTTGTGTGTTGTCGCATGTTTAGGTTGCGTGCCTAGTATACATTGCTCATTTGAATGTCCATGTTGCATACTTAGCTTCCATGCCTAGGTTGCATTTCATTGAGCATGCATCCCTTGCCTCTTGATCAATCATGATAGGGGTTGGGGCCCTTTGATGTGTTTTGTGCTTGCATTTCATTTGATATCGAAGTTGCACACTTGGCTTTTGGGCCATCATGCATTGAAATGCGTGATTGATGGCCCGAGGGTCGAGGGCCACACTCCCTCGAGTCCATTACATGATAGGGAGTGTGTCCGTGCATACATTTGCCTGAAAATTCCATGCCATACACTGCTTGCCCTCTGCTGCTGTCAATTGCAAGTTCTGTAGGAAGCTTTGGCCGGTCGGCTAAATACAGTGCCGGCCGGCCATCAATTTTTGGCCGGTAGACAAAAATGTGGCCGGTGATCATCCCATTCGGCCGGTGGTGTTTTTACTTGGCCAGTGATGCTTCCCAGAGTCCAGATAAGCATTCTTGGGACTTGTGCAAGTTTTCAGGGGGGCAAGGCAGTGTAAACAGAGGCAACAGTGCTATGGCAGCGAGTTTCCGGGCGAGACGAGTCAAACACGCATGCATTGGACCCTCTTCCCGAGGCCTTTTACTGCTTTCCTTAGTTTAATTGATTTGTTAATTAATTAGGTGGTCTGTAATTATTTAATTAGCTTGTAGGTTAATTAATTTGTATTATTCTTTTGGTCCCTCCGAGCGAGGGCGAATTTGTAATAAGTGTGGGTGAGTGTGTGTATGTCTTCCAACCCCCACTTCTTTCTCCTTTTACTTACTTACTGCTTTCAATGGTTAGTACTAGGGCATATTTATTTTAGCACACCTTATGCTATGCATGCGTGCATCCATACATTTGTCTTGCATGCACCAGGCTCGGCGCATCATGCTAACTGCATAAGTATTTCAAATCTAACTTGAATACATGCTACTTGTGCATTTTCGCATGTCATTCTTAGATTAGCCGAGCCTATTCTATGTGACATTCTGTATGCGATGCATTAGCCACTTTAACATGAACTAGGATCACGCATGTTTGCTAACTAGTTTACTGTTTTGGCACGGAGTACACTGTAAGTATTTTATGTTTTAGCATCTCGCATGAGTGTGAATGTTAAACATAATAGCATGATTACCATGAGGCTAGCTGCTTATGTGATATAACTGCTTGAATGCCTGTGGATGGAGGTCGAGTTACCTAAATTGGAATAATGCATTAAAACTGTGAGTTTTAAAGCCCACTGGATAGTGGCAAAACCATCTTTTCTAAAAGCCCACTCGAGGGGTGGCAAAACCTGCATTTTAGCCTACTTGCGAGTAGCAAACCATTTTCAAAACAAACATGAAATGTTTTGTTCCAATTTAGGCGATTTGGTCTATACTTGTATGCTGTGCGCATCACATAGTAAATCTAGGCTAATAACCGGAATAAAAACACATAATGTTTTCAAAACTTGATATCATGGTTAGTAGAGGCCGATCTTTGATCGGGCGAGCGGGGGTGCTCACGAAGTGACCTTCCCAATCGTACCCAAGTTCCCGAGCCGAGGCAACTTTGGTGATGACGGACACGTGGCCTTAGGCAACGAGTCAGGGTTTCTTAAATTTCCCAAAATAAAATATTTAGGTGGCGACTCTGTATCTGGCAAAGCAGTCCATGTTTGGCACTTCTTTCAAAAATCTGTTTTCTCGAAACGATTTGCCGGATTTGGACTCTTTGGTTCAGATTAAGAACCGTGACAATTTGAGTCCTAAACTGTAGTAGACCCACAGACGAACAAAACGGGATTCCCTCCCGGGACGTTCGGGGATGTCTACACTCGCTAAATCATATAACCAGTGCGTACAGCTATGTTGTTATGCTTCTGGAGAATTGGTCCTCAAGAAAGTACTTCCTACTACTAAAAACCTGGCAGACGGAAAACTAGGCTCCAACTAGGACGACCCCTACCAGATTGATTCAATTACCGGCATAGGAGCATACCGCCGTTCAGACATGGTTGGTAGAAGTTTATCACGACCCTGGAATTCGACCCACTTGCTTAAATTTTATCATTAAACCATCTTGTACAATGTGCTAGTTCATTTTTGTTTTTACTACTATGTAGGCATGTATGCATCTATGTAGTTACTCAGCAATACAATATGCCTTTCGCATTGCCTTCTCATTTAAAATGGCCTCTTGATAAAAGCCTTCGCATTTGGAGCGCCCTTTGTGGTTGATCACGTTTGGCCATTACAAAAGCCTCCGAATTCGGAGCACCCTTCGTGCTCTGCACGATTGGACAACTAAGCCTCTAAATTCGAAGCGCCCTTCGTGCTTGATCACGTTTGGCCATCACAGAGACTTCGAATTCGAAGCGGCCTTGGTGCTTGTTCACGTTTGGCCATCACAGAGACTCTGAATTCGGAGTGCCCTTTGTGCTCAACATGATTGGCCGAATAAGACTTCAAATTCGAAGCGCCCTTCGTGCTTGATCACGATCGGCCGAATAAGCCCTCCGAATTTGGAGTGCCTACTTCAAGGGTTTTTTAAGGTCAGAATTGCCGAAACAGAAAAATTTTAGTAATCGAATTACAAAGGTCGATAAACAAGTAGTTCTAAAGACACATCAATAAGCTAAAAGCAATAGTCGCATGGAGCCACAATCGGCGCAGTTTGGACAAGGCTCACCAAAACATCAAATAAACAAGCACAATGTATATTTATTTCGTTCAATACATGGTTCTTGCTACAAATACATGGATCCTACTAGAATAAAAAGTACAATATAAGTTTTTCTTCTTATTTAGGCCTTCTCCGGACTAAGACCTTTTTCTTCATCATCAGTCTTCTCGGCGTCATAAGCTTCGAAGGAAACTTGTAACTTTGGTACAATGGCAACACCGAATTAATACCAATGACTTACAAAGCCTTGATTCATCCTTGCTTAAAGCCATGGTCCTTGCATCGGCAAACGTCTGTAGACGTCCCCGAACGTCCCAGGAGGGAATCCTGTTTTGTTCATTTGGGCTCACTACAGTTTGGACTCAATGTCACAGTTCTGAATCTAATCTTGCAAAGTGCAATGCGAGACCGATAAATCACCAAAGAGTCCAAATCCGGCAAATCGTTTTGAAAAACTGATTTTTGGAAAAAAGTGCCAAACATGGACTGCTTTGCCAGATACAGAGTCGCCACCTAAACATTTATTTTGGGGAATTTAGGAAACCTTGACTCGTTGCCTAAGGCCACGTGTCCGTCATCACCAAAGTTGCCTCAGCTCGGGAACTTGGGTACGATTGGGGAAGGTCAGCTATGAGCACCCCCGCTCGCCCGATCAAAGATCGGCCTCTACTAACCATGATATTGAGTTTTGAAAAGACATACGTTCTTATACCGGTTTATTAGCCTAGAATTACTATGTGATGCGCACAACACACAAGTATAGACTAGATCGCCTAAATTGGAACAAAACATTTCATGTTTGTTTATTTGAAAATGGTTTGATGGTGCTACCCGCAAGTAGGCTAAGACGTGGATTTTCCCACCCTCAAGTGGACTTAAGAAAACATGATTTTGCCACTCTCAAGTGGGCTTAAAACTCGCATTCAATGAATTGTTCCAATTCAGATAATCCAACCTTCACCCACAGGCACTCAGGCAATTATATCACATAAGCAAATAGCCTCATGGTAAGCATGATATCATGGCAGTCACTCACACGCATGCAAGGATGCTAAAGCATAAACACTTACCGAGTACTCCGAGCCAAAGAAAGAAGCTAATTAGAAAACATACATGAACCCTAACTATGCTGAGATGCCTAATGCAACACATGCAAGAATGCAACTAAGATAGGCTCGGCTATTCTAAGATGGCATATGAGATGCAACAATCGATACATGTATTCAACTTGGAATTGAAATACAATGCAGTTAGCATGATGCGCCGAGCCCGGTGCATGCAATACAGATGAATGAATGCAAGCATGCGAACATATAGATGCTAATTGAAACATGCCCTAAAACTAACCATCATCAACTGGTAAATAAAAGAGAGAAAGACGTGGGGTTGGAAGACATACATCACACACACGCACACTTATTACAACATTGCCCTCTCTCGGAGGGTCCGAATGAATAATACACAGCCCGAAATGAATAATAACTACAGCTAATTATTACACAATTCTAATTAATCAACAATTTAACTAATTAAGCAAATAAACTAGCATGCAAATGGACTGCCCCAGCTCTGTTCCGAATGATAGGGATGCATGCATGCTCAAGTCGCCTTGTCGGGAAATCCATCGCGATGCCCCGATTTGCCTCTGTTTGCAATTGGTCCCAGAACACTGTACAAAGCTCTAGAAGGTTGTTGACCTGTTTTTTGCTACTGATTTCCGGTTTGCTGCAATAGAGAGCGAGCAAGGGGCATGGCAAAGTATTTTCAACATATGTATGCATGACCACTCTCCCCGTCATTACATAAGCTCTAGGAAGTGTGGTCCTTGATCCTCATGCCACCAATCACGCATCTCAATGCATGATGGCCGAGGAGTCGGATTGCACAACTCAATGTAGAATGAATGCACATATAAACACAATAAGGCCTAAACTCCATCATGGGTAATCCGGAGTGTCGGCGACCGAGAATCGAGGCACGTTTCGTCACTTAGAGTACGAAACGTCCCTCGTTTCCCGTGTTTGGACTAAACCCTATTCCAAACACAATGCAATACACATGGCATGCATGAATGCAACTCTAACATGCAACCTAAACATAATGCCACTAAATGATGCAAACATAAAGATGATGATATGCAAACACGCTACTAGCATACACAACGCTATGGAATAATCAATGGCATACTCAATGCACACAAAAACTAGATGGCATACGCAATGCGCACATAGAGACTAAAAATGAGATGATCAAGGCATACACAATGCAATGGTCAATCATGTAACAACATGAACTAAATGGCATATACAATGCAAGATGGACTTAAACCAAGATAGGTGAGCCTCAGCCACACCCAAATCAGCGGCCATACACGATGAAATTAGGTAACAAAAACACCTGCGAATATGCACAAATGCAAGGGACCGAACCTAAGGCATCAAATGCCACTCTACCAAAGCATGGTAGGGGATGAAATATGGCATGCAATCATACATTTTCCAGCTCTGAAATATGATGCAAGATGGTCCCGAATCATGCAAACACTTCACATAATGCATGCTAGATGGCCGAATACCGAAACTAGTGAAGCGCATTACACTAGAGGTATGCAAAGCAATGCATAAATGACCAAACCACCCCCAAATAGTCCCTATGTAGGTCCAAGATAGTGGAAAAATGGCCTAAAATGATGGCTCAAAATGCATAGAAATGGAGCTCATGCAATGGTCCATAAAGGAGGCATACAAGCACAATCCTCAAATGCATATAAGGAGTGGAAAACATGGGAACATGGCAACCTTACATGCTCTGAAACACTATGCACAATAACCCCAAAACATGCAAACACCTCAATATAAGCATGCAATAGGCTTCAAAACGCAAAGCTAAGCAAGGGTATTGCACTACAACCATGCATAGCAAGCATCATTCGACCATGAGGCATGAAAACAGAGCTAAGGTAGTCCAAAACATGCACAAAATCAGTTTAAGGCATGGCCAAAAGGTGCTAGAATGAAGGACCAAAATAGCATGCAATACAAGCTAGTGAAAAGGGTTTACAATACAAGTATATGGAGCATTCAAAAGGTCACTAAACCAGCAAAATTGAAGGGTATGACATGCCAAATAAAGCCCAAAAACTCACTGAAACATGGTCCATGCATGCAGGAATGAGGTGCTCTTTTAATGAGCCATGAAAGGGATTGCTCTACATATGCAAGAGGCAAGCAAAAGGGGACCAAACCAGCCATGGACAGGCTAGGAAGGTCCCAAAAGTCACCAAAAAGTGCCTAAAATAGGCCTCCAAATGATACAAACATATGCTCCTTTGATATGCTATGAAGAGGGTTGTTCTACACATGCAAGATAGACACCTAATATGGCAAAACAAGCTCTGGGCAGGGCCTATGTAGGTCCTAAAACTCACCAAAAATGGCCTGAAACAAGGCTTGGAAGCATGTAAATAAGGGCTCCTTTGTTAGGCCAAATATGCTAGAAATCAAAACAAGGAGAGAGAGGGTCACCCCTCTCTGATTTTGGCTCTCAAAATAGCATGCTAGCCACTAAAAATACACTGGATTTCAGTGGCTAAAAGGCCAAACAAAGCTCAAAACAAATGCCTTAATGCATGGCTCAAAATAAGGTGAAATGAAGCATGCAAAGGGGTAGATGACCCCCAACAGAAAAATGATCTTAAAAAAACATGTTAAGGACCTCAAAATAAGACTTTTTTCAGTTTACACTGTAGCTCAAAAATGCTTGCAAGTATGGCTAAAAGATGGAGCAAAATAAAGCTCAAAATAGGGAATAGGGTATTACCCTTGTAGCTCAGCAGCTCCAGCAGCTTGTGGACCAAAAATGCAGCTCCTCAACCTCTGAAAATGGCCTCCAAGATGCTTAGGACAATGGTGGGGGTGTGTGCTTAAGAGGTGTGGTGCAATAGGCCAAGAACAAGGCCTCTTTGAACCCATGATATAGAGATAGAGGGAGATATGTATGCTATGCCTTAGACCAATTTTCTGAACCTTTGCCAATGAGGGAGAGGGTCTCTCATATAGAAGAACAAAGGTCCAAGCTTCCTCAAGAAGCTTGTGCAAAGGTCCAAGCTTCTTGAGGAAGTTAGAGCAAAAGGGGTCAAGCTTCTTGAGGAAGCTAAAGCCAAAGGGTCAAGCTTCTTCAAGAAGCTAAAAAGGGTTCAAGCTTCTCTTAGAAGCTTAGAGCAAAGGGCCAAGCTTCTTTAAGAAGCCAAAACAAGGTTGTATGTATGGAGGATGCAGTCTGTGCCCTCCAGCTAGCACAGCTGGCACACACTCACAGAGACAGAAAAGGGGGAAGTAGGCCGACCAGTTCAAGTGGTCGGCCGACCACTTGCCCTGGTCAGCTGACCAAGGTCAAAAGGGTCAGCTGGTCGGTGGCCTCCTAGGGTGGTCTCCACATTCAAAGCAAGCAAGTGGTGTGGTGGGAGACCAGTAATTGTGGCCCAAAAGTGAGGGAGACCACTTACCTGTCAAGAAAACCGGCTAGAGGAGAGAGAAATGGTCTCCAAAAGAATTGCTGGTCTCCCATCCTTCTACGACCTTCCAAACAATGAAAACAAGGTCCATGCCAAAAATGAACCAAGACGGATGCGAAACGAAGTTTCGGGGGCCAAAACGCGCAGCCGGGTGCCCCGAAAACAAGCTGTTAAGCATCGAAAGTGGCGTGCGACCACGAAGGTGGTCTCCCGGACCACAGTGTCCTTCTAGAGAGAGGAAACAAGGTGTGTGCCAAAAACTGGAGCAAACGGAGAAAGTTAAGCGGTCCCGAACCGAGGTGCACGGCCGACGGCTCCGAAAACTGGAAACTGGTCTCCAAATGGGAACAGTGGCCTACGGCCACTGAGAGATGGTCTACGAGACCTCTCCCTCCCTTCGGGAAGAGAAAATAGAACCTGGTTCGCAAACCGAGGCAAAGTACAAAAAGTTTCGGGGCCCGAGGCCCGGAGGCAAGGCTCTTAGCCGAGACTCTGAAACCTCAAAATGAGCACAACATGCGCAATCACTAAGCGCTCAATCGATGATGTCTGAGTCTTAAGGTCGGTCAAAAATGGGGTGTCTACAACGTCATCCGCCAACTTTTCTTTAGTCTTCATAATGTCGATTTTTTGACTGTCAAAAAAGCCTTCTTCATAGGCCTGTGTCCTTATCGCTTCTTTTGCGAACATGCATGTCGTATCCCGATCGGCTATAGCATGATCTAGTAGGTGCTGGTTTACTCTATTTATTATGACCGGGTTCGTTATGCCCATCGATTGAGTCTCGGTGGCCTTAGCTTTTCTCAGCTCACTCTCGGCCTTCTCCATGCAACGCTCCAAGTTCCGAATATGCCCGTCTTTCTGTGCAATTTCTCTTCGTGTAGCTCAAAGGTGCATCCAATCTCATATAAAGTATAGAGTCCCTTGATTGCTCCATGGATGCCCTCTTTGAAAATTTCGTAGTAACTCCAGCCTATCGATGATTATTACACTTCGGGTGGAAACATTTGTCGAGTAAACTATACTGCCACGTTCAAATCACAGATAATGCAGTCTGCTTCGGTCATTAGTTTGTTCCTAATAAACACCGAAAAACTTAACTGGCGAGGTGGCATGCTCGGTTCGTTTCGCGTTGAGGCATGTGCACTCCTAGTCCTTGAGTTCCCTCATTGTTACATCCTTATCCTTGGTGATTTTTCTACCTTGCCCCCTCTTGGGGACCTACTTCGACGACAAGGGGATCAACACCTCTCTCGCTCCTCCAATGCCATATTACCCATTCGAGAGGGTTTGCCACTAGCTCTGCGATTCATTTCTACGTCCAATTCAGCTAACGTCTTTCTGTCTCCTCTACTATTGAACAACACTCTGCTAGACATACGAATTTGCTCAGGTCGACGTAGTGCTCTTTTCCCTTTCACATGAGCAATGTCTATGTAAAGACGCCACATGCCCCACACACGCCTGGCTACCCTGCTTATTAACTACAGATGCAACGATTATGAAATGCTCGCGGTCGTCACCGTCTCCTTATGTATTCAGCGGTTATGCTCGGTGGTCAACTGGGACAAGGGTAGATTTATTAATCTATTTGGCTCTTTAACCATTTTTGCCTAATTAATACGATGCCCCACTTGACCCCGTGAACATGCTTCGTTCTTGTATTCGGCAGTTATGCTCAGTGGTCAATTGGGGTAAGGGCATATTTATTAATCTATTTGGCTCTTCAACCATTTTTGCCAAATTAATACGATGCCCCACTTGACTCTGTGAACATGCTTCATTCATGTATTCGGCGGTTATGCTTAGTGGTCAACTGGGGCAAAGGCAAATTTATTAATCTATTCGGCTCTTTAACTATTTTGCTGAATTAATTCGATGCCCCACTTGACCCCGTGAACATGCTTTGTTCATGTATTCGACGGTTATGCTCAATGGCCAACTGGGGCAAGGGCAGATTTATTAATCTAGTCGGCTCTTCAACCATTTTTGCTGAATTCATACGATGCCCCACTTGACCTCGTGAAGATGCTTCGTTCATGTATTCGATGGTTATGCTCAGTGGTCAACTGGGGCAATGGCAGATTTATTAATATATTCGGCTCTTCAACCATTTTTTTTGAATTCATACGATGCCCCACTTGACCCTGTGAACATGCTTTGTTCATGTATTCGGCGGTTATACTTAGTGGTCAACTGGGACAAGGGTAGATTTATTAAGCTATTCGGCTTACCAATGTTTTTATTGTTTTCATGTTCTTATTCTTGGTGTGGTGACATGGCACATTCCGATTTCAATGCATAATCATGCACATATTCATAAGCAAAATAGGCATTCACATTTATAAGCAAAATGGGCATTTTCATTAATAAACTGCACGAGTACATTTGTCACTTTATACATAAAAATGGCCTTAGTACAAAATAAAGCATTAAACAAACAAAGACAGAGGAAAATATCTATTACAAAAATGGCGGATCAAAAGTCCAAATCCTCTAGATCCGATTCCAGCACCATGCCATAACTCTGTTTTTCATTGGATAATTCATGCCATGTTTGGTTTTGATAGGTGTAGTGTAACACCCCTTTGTAGCCTTGCATGCCTCAGGCCTTTTGGAGTTGTATTCTAGCTTGTGTTGGCTAGTTTCGAGCATGTTTTTGGTCTTGTCTTGACTTGCCTTGGGACTGTTTTGAGTGCCCTTGGCCCTTTGGGGATTGCCTTGCATGGCCATCGTTTGAGTCCTTTGGCTAGCCTTAAGCTTTGGGCTTTCTTTTATGCTTTGCTTGCTTTATTTGGTTGGTTTGACACCTTTCCATGTGTGATTTCAGAGCTTACCGTGTTTGTCACATGTCCATATTTGTCCCCTTTTAAGTGTTCTTCAAAGTTGCCCTCTTATGCCTAGGTGTTGGACCATTTACATGTGTATGTTTGCTTTGCATTTTCATGCTTCCAATTCATAAGTTTGGCCACTGATTTTGGGCATGGCTGAGGTCTATCCATCTTTAGTTTAAGTCCATTGGCCATGTTGTTCGAAGTTGCTACTTTACATCATGCTTACATGCATATTGCATGCTTGTCATATTGCATGTTGTCACATGCTTGTTAATTGACATGTTGTTGTATGCTCATCCATCTTGCACACTTGTTAGATTACATGTTGTCACATGCTTGTTGTTGGTATTCTTGTCACATATCTATGCTTTGCATCTTTACATGTTTAGGTTGTATGCCTATTGTATATTATTTGCATTGCACAATATTGTTGCATACTTATTGCATGCTTGAGTTGTTTGCATGCTTGCTTGCATACTTAGTTTGCATAGCATTGTGTGTGCATTGCCTTGCCTCTTGATCAAGCATGATAGAGGTTGGGGCCCCTTATGTGTTTTGTGCATTTCATTTGATATTGAACTGCACACTCGGCTCCTTTGGCCATCATGCATTGGAATGCGTGATTGGCGGTCCAAGGGTCGAGAACTACACTTCTTTGAGTCTTAAACATGATAAGGGGTGTAGTTGCAAACATTATCTTGTAAATGCATTGCCATACTCTGTTTGTCCTCTGCTGCAACAAAAGGAGCATTTTACAGGAAGATATAGCCGATCGGCTATCTTCAGTGCCGATCGGCTAAAAGTGTTTGGCCGATGGCTTCATATTTGGTCGATGACCTGCTTATACTAGCCGATGACCATGATTTTTGGCCGATAACCTCCCACAGTGCCCATAGGGTGAATCAGAAGTGTGTTGGGAATTTTCACACTTTGCAGAGGTACAAAACAGTGCAAACAGAGGCAACATGAGGCATGGCAACGGATTTCCGAGCGAAGCCGACCAAGCATGCATTTGTTCCTCTTCCCGAAGCTGCTTTACTATTTTCATAGCTTAATTAATTTGTTTAATTAGTTAAGAGTTGTGTAATAATTAATTAGCTTGTTTGTATTATTCTTTCGGTCTCTCCCTCGAGAGAGCCAATTGGTGTAATAAGCGTGCGTATGTGTGATGCATGTCTTCCAACCCCCATTTCTTTCTCCCTTTTACTTAACCGCTTACGATGATTAGTTTTAGGCAATATTTCATTTAGCATACCTTATGCTCGCATGCGTGCATCCATTCATCTGTATTGCATGCACCGGGCTCGGCGCATCATACTAACTGCATTGTATTTCAATCCCTACTTGAATACATGTATCGAATTGTCGCATTTCATATGCCATCTTAGAATAGCCGAGCCTACTTCTAGTTGCATCTTTGCATGTGTTGCATTAGCCATCTTAACATGAACTAGGATCACGCATGATTTCTAACTAGTTCTTTGTTTTGGTTTGGAGTACACTGTGAGTGTTTACGCTTTAGCATACTACATGTGTGTTGATGTTAACACGACAGCATGCTTGCTATGAGGCTAATTGCTTATGTGATATAACTGCCTGAATGCCTGTGGGTGAAGGTTAGATTACTTGAATTGGAATGATTCATTGAAATCCGTGTTTTAGCCTACTTGCGAGTAGCAAACTCCAAACCATTTCCAAACAAACAGATATGCGATGCTTTGTTCCAAATTAGGCGATCTAGTCTATACTTGTGTGTTGTGCGCATCACATAGTAATTCTAGCTAATAACTGGAATAAGAACGCATGTGTTTTCAAAAACAAGATATCATGCTTAGTACAGGCCAATCTTTGATCGGGCGAGCCGAGGTGCTCATTGCATGACCTTCCCAATCGTACCCAAGTTCTCGAGTCGAGGCAACTTTGGGGATGACGGACACGTGGCCTTAGGCACGAGTCAGGGTTTCCTAAATTCTCCCAAAATAAAATATTTAGGTGGCGACTCTGTATCTGGCAAAGCATTCCATGTTTGGCACTTCTTTATAAAAATCAGTTTTCCAAAACGATTTGTCGGATTTGGACTCTTTGGTGATTTATCGGTCTTGCATTGCACTTTGTGAGATCAGATTCAGAACCGTGACATTGAGGCCGAACTGTAGTAAGCCCAATGAACAAAACGGATTTTTGCGCCGTTTCGCGCGCAGAGCTCGGGACGTTCAGGCACGTCTACAGGTAGCTGCTGCCCTCTTGTTGGTCTGACCTCGACTTCTTAGCAGGTGGGGCCTCGAAGACTAGGTCCTTGGCGGGACGCTTTTTGGCGGAAGGGGCGCTTTTCTCAGCCTCGGCTAAGTTGGGGATAGGAACAGTGTCCTTAGAATCAATTTGAGTCACTGTAGCCTTCGCCTTGGCCTTCTTCATGCGTTTTGGTTTTGGGGTTGGTTAAGGACAGGATGAAGACTGAACGCTGACAATGCCAGGAAGGTTGGCAAGCAAGTCTTTTACTACCGCAGGTTTTCGCCCCGTCTCATCGGTTGTGGCAGCAATTGTGACCCCTGTGCCGAAATGAATTGCTGGCATAGCTGTTGGTGGATTTGTTGGGTCGTAGGCCGACGACTCAGCACTTCACCGTCTTCGGTTTCGAGTCCTACCTGCCGGTGCAAAAAGTGGAGCTTGACGTCGGCGTTTTCGCTGAGAGGGTGGAATTAGTAATGGAGCTAAAGTAGATGGCTGCTCTGCTGGATCAGAGGTTGACCCCTGATCTGGCCGAAGTGAAAAAGTTGTGGCAGGAGTTGTAGCAGAAGGAGGGGACTTGCTCTTTTTGGGGACGTCGGGCAAAGTCGATTTGTAGGTTGGGATGAAATTCAGGAGCACAGGAGCCTTGCGCTGATTAACAGGCAAGTCCAGTAGCTTCTTGAAATCTTTACTAGGATAGTAGTTTTTGCGGAAGTCCTTTGGGGGCTGAGGAAGAGCTGCAAAGACGAAACAAAATAGAGTTTAGAGCATACAAAAATATCAAAGTAAGGAAGACTTGAAAGCAAGTAAGGGTGACACTGGGCTCTTACCATCTCCCTCTCTGAAAATTATTCAGCTTAGGGGATAGAGGTGAAGGTTATCATATGGTTGGAATTCCCAGTTGCCCGGGAAGATGAAGTAATCGTCTCCAACACCCTTGTTGGAGTCTAGGAGGTCGGCGACAAGTTTGTATTTCATGGATCTTGGCTTAAGGTAGTATATATAGCCCTTTTCTGACTTCAGGCCGGACATGGTGTAACAGTATTGGATGTCAGCAAGGGTAACCCTAGCATTCTCTTTCTTGGCTAAGGCAATTATACTATTGATAACTCGGTAGGAGTTAATGGCAAGCTGCATTGGGTTCAGTTTGTAGTAGTGTAAGACTTCTCGGAAAAGGATGTCAAGAGGGAACCTAAGTCCACACTCTATGAAAGCAACCACTGGGAAAGGCATGAAGTCGTCTTTGGGCATGATGGAGTCTTCCTCCCCTGCCAACCTAAGATGAACGCCGACAGGAATGGCAAACTTCTGCCTAAAGTATTCTAACTTAGTTGGGGTGTTTACCCTCCACCTAAACATACCCATAACGTCGGCTAAGTGGGGAAGGTGTTGATTTCAGAAGGAAAGTGGTTTGTTAAGGTTTAAAGGACCTCGGCAAAAACCTAAATGTATGTTGGGGCAAGGGTTTTGTGAGGATCTAAGGGGAATTTGTTTCAATTTTCCCTAAAGTTTGTATGATCTAGAACAAGTCCCAAACCTAAGATTAAGGAAACAAGAATTGAAGGCAAGAATCTGGAGAACACAGTAAGAAAACAAAAACAAGAACATGTTTCAGACTTAAGAAGACGAGCAAGAAATTCAAAGAACATTGAGTAAAGTTTGTGCAGGTAAGCAAGGCTAAGAACAGTGGAAAAATAAACAAGTGCATGAACGATGTGTGCATAAAGGTCATAAATCAAAAGCAGATTGAATAAACACAAAATTACAAGACAGAACATGCTCAAACATACGAATGATGAAGTTTAAATCACCAACAGAGACTGAAGAACATGAATATGTTCGTCATGGCAAGAAAGCAGAGGCAACAGAGTATGAAAAACACAAGATGGGGAAAATAGTAACTCACCGAAGAAAATGGAGCCGGTGTGAGGTACGCCGGAGTTGAACGCAGATAGTACGAGTGGCAGAACGTCGAAAGCCTTGCCGGAAGGGAAAAATGAAGTAGTTGCAGAAAGCTTCAAGAACGAAAATGGAGGATTTGGAAGATGAATGTTAGAGAGAGAGTTTGAAGAAGACGAAGATGCAAAAGTGAAAACGGCAAAGAGAGAGGGAAGTGTTTTTGTCAAAACATGAAAAGGCGGCAAATCACAATTAGTGTGCCTAGGACGACGTGCTTGTCAGACGGCGCACGCAAGTGCAATGTGACTTAATGGCACGTGCCAAGTACGATTCAATGGGGAAAAGACGCGTGGCAAAAACAGTTGAATTACTGTGCATGACAGCTCATACGCGTGTTGAAACTCTTGGAGTTCTTGATTTAATGGAATAGGACCTCGGCTAGGGGGACGATCTCGGTTGAGAAACCTGAACAAACTTAGTTATTGGTTCTGAAGCATTGATGAAAATAGACTAAGTCTTGGTCGTATTGAGCCGACAAATGATGACCTCAGTAATGAAAGACAAAGCGAGCTTAGCCGATGAATTAAATGGAAGAAACGATATAGGTTCTATCACCTCAGGATGTCGAGGTAATAGAGCCTAGGGGGCAGTTGTGGGGACATAATTTTTGAATGACAACACGTGGCCGAGGTGGCACCGAAGTGCCAGCTGAGGTGCCACGTGTCCTATACATGACGCCAAGATAATCTCGGTTAGGCCGAGGTTATCTGCGAAGATACCGGAACCCAGGATAAGCGAATAAGGGACAAGAGTCCTAGAATAAGAGAGGACTTCAGTTTGGATAAAGATAACACTCTCAGAGAGTTTATCCCAATCTAACTGGGAGTCCAGGATTAGCATTGAGCCAGAGTCCATTGAAGCTAGGCTTCTATTGGGATTAGGCTAGTGTTGGCCATAAAAGAGAGGCACCCTCGTGGGTCTAAAGTACGCTTTTTGTATTCTGAATAGTGAGTTAAACACTTTTGCTATCTTTGAGAGATAATTGACTTGATCGTCGAAGTGCCCCCGGGTGGACGAACCACCGTCGGAGTCCTTTTCTTTCTGTGACAGGTCGTTCGGGCGTGATCTATTCTGCCGGTGTTCTCTAGCTGAGTACCTATTTGGCAGTGTGGTCAGAAAATAGCACACACACTTGGTTATATCCATTGACTTACAAGAGAGTGAAGTGTATGATAAATTCTTGGAATTTAAAGCCTATGCTGAGAAACAATTTGAGACTGTTTTGAAAATCCTTCGCACTGATGGTGGTACTGAATATTGTAATGCTAAAATGAAAATTTTTATTTTAACTCATGGCATTGTTCACCAACATTCATACCCTTATACTCCACCACAAAATGGTACTGCTGAGAGGAAGCACAAGCATATCACAGAGACTACTTTCTCTTTACTTCATCACTCTTCTGTGCCTCTCAAATTCTGGTTTGAGGCCATAGCTACAGCTACTTACTTAATTAATAGGCTTCCTTCCACTCAGCTACATCACAAATCTCCATTTGAAGTCTTATTCCATCATGTCCTTGATTATTCCTTTCTCAAGGTGTTTGACTGTCTTTGCTATCCTTGGCTTCAACCGTACTCCTCTCATAAACTACACCCTAAATCTCTTCCTTGTGTTTTTCTTGGCTATCACTTTTTTGCTAAAGGATACAGATGTTTGGACTCTACTTCAGGCAAAATCTTCCTTTCCAGACATGTTATTTTTAATGAGTCTGTCTTTCCTTTGCTATGTGTAGACACCCCATTTTTGACCGACCTTAAGACTCAGGCGTCATCGATTGAGCGCTCGGTGAAGTGCATGTTGTGCTCGTTTCGAGTTTCGGAGTTTTGGCTGGGAGCCTTACCTCCGGACCTCGGAACTCTTCGTGCTTTAGCTCGGTTTGTGGACCAAGTCTTGCTTCCCTTCCCGGAGGGAGGGAGAGGTCTTGTAGACCATCTCTCTGTAGTCATAGACTACTTTTCGTGATCGTAGGCCACTTTTCCCATTTGGAGACTAGTTTCCGGTTTTTGGAGCCTTTGGCCGTGCGCCTTGTCTCGGGACTGCTTAACATTCTCCGTTTGGCACGATTTTTGGAACGCACCTTGTTTCCTCTGTCTAGAGGGACACTGTGGTCCGGGAGACCACTTTTGTGGTCGTACGCCACTTTTGATGCTCGGCAGCTAGTTTTCGGGGGCTCCCAACCGCGCGTCTTGTTTCCCGAACTCTCGTCTTGCATCCATTTGGTTTGTCTTGGGTACAAACCTTACTTTCCTTGTTTGGGAGGTGGTACAAGGGTGGGAGACCAGCTTTCTCCTTGGAAACCACTTTTCCCCTCGCCAGCCGGTTTTCTGGTCGGGAAACTGGTTTTCTTGGTCTTTTGGCCACATTTTCTAGTTTCCCACCCCACCATTGGCTTGCTTTCAGTGTGGAGACCACCATTTGCACTTGCCAACCACTTTTTATCTGGGAGACCACTTCGGGTGGTCGGCCGACCACTAAAAGTAGCAGGCCGACCACCTTTTCTGGTCGGCAGGTTTCCTCATGTTTTGTCAGACTGAATGGATGCCAGCTGTGCCAGCTGGAGGGCACAGACTGTATCCTCCATACACGTGTATGGAGGGATTGCATCCAAGTTTAGCTTCTCCAAGAAGCTTGAACCCTTTGTTTTTCTATAAGAGAGGGCCTCCCTCTCCTTTGCACAGGTTCAAAAAATTTCCTACGGCACAAACACATATCTCTCTCTATATCTCTATATTTTGAGCCAAAAGTGTGTATTGTTCTTGACCTTTAACACCCCAACTCTTAGCCATACATCCTTACCACTGAACTGAGGTTCCTAGAGATTATTTTTGGAGGTTAAAAGGGTGGTTTTTGGCCGAGGAACTTGCTGGTTTTGCTGAGCTTCAAGGGTAATCTCTTTTCTCTCTTTTTAAGCTTTGTCTTGATCACTCTCTTAGCCATACTTGCATGCTTATTTGAGCATTGTTGTCAACTAAAAAAAGCTCCATATTTAAGTATTTTTCATGTTTGTTTAAGGCCCTTTTGGTGCTGAGGGTCATCTTCCCTCTTGCATGCCCTATTTGGCCTTGCTTTGTGCCATGCCATAAGGCCTTTGAGTTAATCCTTGCATGGCCTTTTAGCCATTGAAATCCAGTGGATTTTCAGTGGTTGGCATGTGGTTTTGAGGCCCTAAATCAGAGAGGGGTGACCCTCTCTCTTTTGGTCTTGTTTGCTTACATTTTTGGCCTATCAAAGGAGCATATGTTTTCATACTTTCAAGGCTCGGTTCAAACACTTTTTGGTGACTTTTAGGGCCTGCCTAGACTCTGTCTATGGCTGGTTTGGGCACCTTGGGTTTGCCTCTTGCATGTGTAGAGTAATCTCTTTTGTGGCATATCAAAGTAGCATGTCATTCTTGCATGTATTGGTCATATTTCAGTGGGTTTTTAGTCATCATTTGGCATGCCATGACTCTATTTTCAGCTGGTTTGATAGCCTCTCACATGCTTCATATGCTTGTAGTGTAAATCATGTTTACTAGCTTAGAATGCATGGTGTTTTGGCCCTCTATTCTAGCATATTTTGGCCATGCTCCAACCTGGTTTTGTTCATATTTTGGGCTTCCTTAGCTCTATTTTGAGGCCTCTTGGTCGAAAGATGCTTGCTATGCATGCTTGTAGTGTAATAGCCTTGACTAGCTTCGAGTTTTGAAGTCCCTTGCATGCTTAACTTGAGGCATTTTCGTGTTTTGGCATCATTGAGCATGATATTTCAGAGCATATAGGGCTGTCATACTTCCTTGTTTTCCACCCTTTAAGTGGCTTTTGGAGTTGTGCTTTTATACCCTATTTTGTGAGCCATTGCATGAGCTTCATTTTTGTGCCTTTCAAGCCATCATCCCAACTCATTTTGCTACTGTTTTAGGCCTGCATAGGGTCTGTTTGGAGTTGGTTTGGCCATTTGAGCATTGCCTTGCATGCCTATAGTGTAATACGCTTCACTAGTTTCGATGCTTGAGCCATTCAACATGCATTACATGAGTTGTTTGCATAATTCGAAGTCATTTTGTATGCCATTTCAGAGCTGAAACATGTGTCATTGCACTCCATATTTCATCCTTTCAATGCGTTTGGAAAGTTGTGTTTTGTGCCTTAGACTTGGGGCCGTTGCATTGTGCATGATCGTATGTGTTTTGATGCCTTATTTCCATCATCTATTGGCCACTGATTTGGGTGTGGTTGAGGCCCATCCATTTTGGTTTAAGTCCATTTTGCATTGAGTATGCCATTGTAGTTCATAGCATTGAGTATGCCATGTTGTCGCATGATTGATCATTGCATTGTGCATGCCTTGTTCATCTCATTGTGTATGTTAGTTTCTACGTGCATTGTGTATGCTAAGTGTCATGTGCATTGAGTATGCCATTGTTAGTTCATAGTATTTTGTATGCTAGTTGCATGTTTGCATGTTTGCATGTTATCCCTTGCATGTTTGCATGACTTAGTTGCATTGCATTAAGATTGCATGCTAGAGTTGCATTGGTGCATGCCTTGTTTATTGCATTGTGTTTGGAATAGGGGTTAGTCCGAACACGGGGAACGAAGGGCGTTTCATGCTTGAAATGATGAAACGTGCCTCGATTCTCGGTCGCTGACACTCTTGACTATCCATGATAGAGTTGTTGGCTTTAGGTGCTTGTATGTGCATTCATTTCACATTGAGTCGTGCAATTCAACTCCTCAACCATCATGCATCGAGATGCATAATTGGTGACCTGAGGGTCAAGGACTACACTCCCTTGAGCTTATGCAATGATGGGGAGAGTGGTCATGCACACATGTGTTGCGAATACTTTGCCATCTCTCTCTCTTGCCTTCTGTTGCAGAAAACCAGAAACCAAGGGCAGAAACTGGTCGGCCGACCAGATTTAGTGGCTGGCTGACCACTTTTTCTGGTTTTTTCACCACAAAAGTGGTCGGCAGGTGGTCTCCAAGGCCAATAGCTGGTCGGCAGCCTTCCCATAGATTCCCAGGGTAGAGTTTCAGCCTTCTGGAGCTTTGTGCAGTGTTCTGAGGTCAATTGCAAACAGAGGCAAGTCGGGGCGTCGCTAGGGATTTCCGAACAAGGCAATTCAAGCATGCATGCATCCTTTGTCATTCAAAGCAGAGCTGGGGCAGCCCACATTCATTTTGTTTGCATGCTCATTTAGATTGCTTACTTAGTTAATGTTGTGTAATAAGTAGTTGTAACTTGTTATTTTTTATCCAACCATCATTGGTTCTTGAGCATCTCCATCCACAAAAATATAAAATAATTAAAAATAAGATTTTATTAGAATAGAAAAAGAATAGAGAGTTTGTTGAGAGAAATAGATAAAAAAAAAAAATGATTCTTAAAATAGAGAACAAATTTTTTAATAATACTTTAAGATAAAATTTTAAAAAATCTGCTGAAGATACTCTAATGCTTCCAAAATTTATGAAACAATTAGGATTATTCCTGTTCCATTTACTAATATTGCCTATCCTACCGTACACCGCCCTACCCCCACTTATGTAATTCCGTCCCCCACCCATTTAATGTTACTAGGGCTGAGCAAGGAATCCGTGAAATTCGTAATCCGATCCAGTCTAGTCCAATTCGATAGGTTTGGATTGATTTTTTGAATCCGTGGTTCGGTTCCGGATTGAAGAATTAAAAATCCGTAGTTTACGGATTGGTTCCGGATTGAATCCCGCGGTTCCGGATTGGAACCGATCCGGACCGTATACAAATAGTCTATATTTTTATTATACATCCTCCCCCATAGTATCTTTTCTTATTCTATATAAAATCTAAACTCAAACCTAAAACTGTATAATATCTTCTGTTATTACTTTTGTTTGTTAGTTTTTAGTTTTAATTTGTAATGGTATAAATACTTATGGTGAAACCAATTTTCTTATGGTTGTTTAAATTCTAGAACAGTATGTCGCTATTACAAAAAAAACATGTTGTTATTGTGGAACTAATATAGCGCTATGTTTATATTTTTATGAAATTAAAGTGTTATATATATATATATATATTTTGTTATTTAAATATGTGAATCCGTGGTCCTAAACCGATCCAATCCGTATTTAAATGGATTTGTTCGGATTGGTTCCATGATTTAAACGGATTGGATTGATTCCAATTTTTCAAGAACCGTAGATAACGGATTGGTCCTGGTTTTATCCCAATTCGGTCCAATCCGGACCATGCTCATCCCTAAATGTTACAACTTAGGGGCCATAACAGTATTTCTGTAAAAAAAAAAAAATTTGTTCGTCATAACATTTTTAAAAATATATATTTTATTGGAAAAATGTTCAGTAAATCCCATTTTATAAACTTATAATTCATAAAGTCCTAAATATTTTTTGGTAACTGAGTGGTCTCTTAAATTATTTGTTGACTGTTTTGCCATTATTAGTACAATTGAGGGACATGTAGCGTGATTATGCATAAGAAAAGTGGTGAGGTGTTTGTGTCACGTTATTCGAAAAGCACACTAATAGCTTTTCAAAGTTTGATTGTTTTTAACATGCGCAGTGTGGGACATGAATTTCTTACTAATTATTTTTTGGCGCGTGACGTGATGACACGCAGTAATTCAATCAAATTAGGTTCACCACATTGAAAAGTCACATGTCACGTTTACAAAAAGTACATTAAGGAGTTTTTAATTTTTTTTAGAGTGTCACAACATACCCACTACGTTGTCACATTTGAAAAAAGTATACTAAATAGTTTTTATTTTTTTGGAGTGTCACATCATACCTACCAAGGTGTCACATTTGGAAAAAGTACACTAAGGATGAGTAAGAATTTTGGAGTGTCATATCATACCTGTCACGTTGTCATATTTGGAAAAAATATACTAAAAAGTTTTTAATTTTTTTGGAGTGTCCCATGGTTGGAGTATCACATTAATACCTGCCACATTAGAGAATCACACTATACCTGTCACATATTCCAAAAAAAAAAAAAAAAAGAGCAAACTTCCCCAATTAACTAGTGAGAGTATATCAGTTTAACCAATACCCATCCACGTTTGAAAAATGACATACTAGTCACACACAACACCTAATAAGGATTCATCAATCAACCATTTAAAACGTGGGATCAAATGGTATAGAAGTTCCCAAAATAGGACTTTCTAAAAATTTCCCTATTTTATTTCATAAATAAAATGATTTCTAAGTATAAAAGATATATATCTCATTTATTTCTCATTTTGCTTTTTTTTTTCTACCAAAAAAATTTATTCATCCTATTAGAAGATTGTTTCTATGGTATTGAATTTTTTTATGTGTATATATATAATTTATATATCATATTATACATACATATATATTTGTATATAAGATGAAAAAATATTATTTATCTAGTCGTTCCAGCAATAAAATCCTAATTTCGTCCATGACAAGGAAGACCAACTTTAATTCCAACACCATTTAAAGCATATACCTGTAAGCGCATTACGGAGTTGTAACATAAATATCTTTGAAAAGTCTGAAATTTTTCCAATTTCATTTATTGTAATTAACTTGTAAGAAAATGACTTCATAAACTAATTACAATGGAGTCAATTTCTATTAGTTAGGGGTTCAATTAATCTAAAATTATTTAGATGCAAGGATGGATGGGAAGATGGGGTGATTGCACCCCCAAAAATTTTAAATATATTATATATTATATTAAGAAATTTAAAATTATAGGAATTTGTATCTCAAAATATACTTTTGCACCCCCATATTGATAATTCTGGATCTATTCCTGTCTCCAGTGGTATTCACCACATTATTCCAAAGCCAATCATTCTGTTTTAGTTTTGTTTTCAAAATTTGTATTCTAAAAAGTTTTCACAAAAAAAAAAGAGAGAGAGTTAATAATTAGTTTAGTAAAAAAATGAAAAAATAAGAAAACACTCATTATTTTTATATAATTTTATTCTTTTAGAGTGAAAATATCTTTTTAATATTTATTTTCATTAAACTAATATCCTTTTTTTTTTTTGTTAAAAAAAAAAAAAAAGATTTTCGAACCACACGAAACAAAGGGGATAGGTCCATGGAAGTTAACAAGAAAATTCACAAGGACCCCTCCAACACCATTTGAAGCATTTACCTATATGCTTGCGTTATGGAGTTGTAACATAAATATCTTTGAAAAGTCTGAAATTTTTCCAATTCCATTTATTGCAATTAACTTCTAAGAAAATGACTTCATACCTCGGGTACTTATTCAAGTGATCAGGAACAGGGTATTTAAATATAAATTATAAATTTTAAGTTCAAGTTTATGGTGTTGGAACAATCTTCTGTGTAAATAAAATAAATTGAAACAAAGTCAAACAAATAAATAAATAACGTACCAAATTTATTTATCGAACTGAATTAAAAATTCAAAGACCAAGTCGAGTGTGTGACACTCTGTCCTTAAGACAGATTCGCCCCGCTACGGTGCTTACGGTTGAGTGGCGTCTATCTCCCAGGATACAATGATTTTCAGAAATTTGTAGAAACACTTCATACAAATTTGTTCGGCGAACCAAACATGTGTTCTAACTCTCTGAAATTTATTCTAAAACTAAAATATAGAATAATGCAAAACAAAACAAAGTTGGACAGCAAAAGATGGGATTATCAGACTGATATTCGGTGCCCAAGACTGCTGGCAATGGTCTAAACTAATAGGCAATCAATTCTGTCCCAACAGGTATGTAAACCGTCAAACAGATATGCCACTATTTTAGGACAGATTGAAAATGAAAACTAGACAGATCTTGAATCTGTCCGAATTTCAACAGACCTCTGGACAGATTTTTGGATGTATTCTTATCCACCATAATCTGTAGGAACAAGTCTCCAATATATAGACCCGAATAGGTACACAAAAGAAGTGAACATGTGCAATTTGTATTGAACAGATGTCCAAACTGTAGCAGTTATCTAACTGCCCAGAACTGTTGTATCCCACTGTTTGAATCTGCCTGGGCAGATTTAATAGTGAATCTGTCCGAATAATATAACAGATTGGCAATTAAAAAACCTGTTCAAAATCTGTAGTGGAATATGGAAGAGGCACAAATTTTGGACAAACAATTTGAATTCAAATTTAAATTAAATTCCCGCAAAAATTTTAGAAAAGATTCAAATGAATTTTGTCCAAAAAATTAATACAAGAACCGACCCGACCCACCACACCCACGCTCGGCACGACTGGGCTGGACGGACGGCGGCGGCGCGCGCACGCGTGTGTAGTGGTTTGGGCTAAGATTCACTTTGTCCATAACTCCTCCCTACTACAAACTTGGGGTGCCCCTTGGGGCCCAACCCAAGTGTTGTAGGCTAGAGCTTATAAACTCAACAAAACTCTCTTAAAGTTTCAATGTGGGACAAGCCTCACAAGGAAACCCACATTAACACTTTAAATGTTCATTCCACGAACCCGAAAACGACGTCATGTTCCCATTCACTCATAAATGGTTTTGATGAACCATCTTTACCGTGTGACTTGCCACGCGGCAAGGAACACTTCACCTCTTCGGACCCAACTCGAAAGACGTTCGGGGCCTACTAAATTTGGGCTCAAAAATATGCCTATATTAAACCATTTTTCCAACAATCCCCTACATGAATGGAATTTGACGGAGAGAAAATGCAACAACATAATCTAATTATAGAGAGTACAGAAATTGAAAATATTCTGCAAAGGATAGGTAGCTTTTGGCTTTAAACCTTCCCTTGTGAGACACTATCGGATTTACTAGCTAACCAGTGAACATGATGTCTTGAACTGTTCAGCCGTTTGTGTAAACCAAGACAATAAAACTCATATAGTATATCCCCAGACACAGTTCAGTTCTCACTATTGTGTTCATTTTGACCCTGAACAACCTGGTCTTTTATGAGTGTTCTAGAGAATTGTAGCCCTTCACAAATCTCATAGAACCGGCCTAGTTCACACTCATATAGGTGATTCTTATGAAGAGTATCCTGTCATACTCCACTAGGTGTACCTAGATATAAGAATCATTAAAATTTTACTTAACCTCAAACACTGCAGACATCACTATTTCATCAAAGAAATGGGTAGGAGTTAGACTTCCCAGTGATTCTTCCGAGTCATTCACAACTCGGTTGTCCCTTTGAATCTAGATCTTAGGATCTCCAGTCAACTAGGTTGGGTTGCCGTTGTGGTAACTCTTATTTAATAGGTTTAAGTCCCATACCCCTCGATGAATTCTTAACTAACTCTCTTGCTAACCCTTTGGTTAGTGGATCCGCTATGTTGTCTTTAGACTTAACATATTCTATGGAAATAATTCCATTAGAGAGTAGTTGTCTCACGGTGTTATGTCAACGACGAATGTGTCGTGACTTACCGTTATACATATGACTCTGTGCTCTACCTATAGCTGATTGACTATCGCAATGTATGCATATAGCAGGCACCGGTTTTGGCCATATTGGAATATCTTCAAGGCAGTGGCGAAGCCATTCTGCCTCTTCCCCAGCTTTGTCTAAAACTATGAATTCAGATTCCATAGTAAACCTAGCAATACAAGTCTGTTTGGAAGATTTCCAAGATACAGCCGCCCCACCAAGAGTAAAGACATACCCACTGGTGTACTTCAAGTCTCTAGTATCCGATATCCAATTTACATCACAGTATCCTTCAAGTACTGCTGGATATCTAGTATAATGAAGCCCAATGTTACGAGTAAATCGGAGATATCTTAGAACCCTTATAATTGCTTTCCAGTGTTCTACTCCCGGATTACTCGTATATCTACTTAATTTACTTACTGCATAAACTATATCTGGGCGAGTACAGTTCATCAACTACATTAAACTTCCAATAATTTGGGCATACTCTAATTGATAAATACTTTCCTGTACATTCTTACAAAGATACAAATTAACATCTACAGGAGTTCTAGCAAGATGATCATCATCTTTGCTGAATTTGTCAAGTATTTTCTCAATGTAATGAGATTGTGACAAAGCATATCCTTCTGATGTTTTGGTAATTTTCATACCAAGAATTACATCAGCAATGCCCATGTCTTTCATGTCAAAATGTTTATTCAACATTTTTTTGGTAGTTTTAATCATATCATTATTACTACCAATAATGAGCATATCATCTACATAAAGACATACAATGACATAACATTTGTCTGTGTTTTTAATGTAAACACATTTGTCACACTCATTAATTTTGAATCCATTTGACATCATTGCCTCGTCAAATTTCTCGTGCCATTGCTTTGGCGCTTATTTTAAACCATATAATGATTTAACCAATTTACACACTTTCTTTTCTTTTCTTGGAACAAAAAAACCTTCTGGTTGTTCCATGTAAATTTCTTCATTTAACTCACCATTTAAGAAAGCGGTTTTCATATCCATTTGATGAATTTCTAGATTGTATAGAGATGTAATGGCAATTAGCATTCTAATGGATGTTATTCTAGTAACCGGTGAGTATGTGTCAAAGTAATCAAGACCTTCCTTTTGCCTAAAACCTTTGACCACAAGTCTTGCCTTGTATTTGTCAATTGATCCATCCGCTTTCATTTTCCTTTTGAAAATCCACTTGTACCCAAGAGGTTTACAACCTGGTGGCAAATCCACTAATTCCCCAAGTGTGATTTTGCAAGATGGAATCAACTTCACTGTTGACAGCTTCTTTCCATAAAGGAGCTTCAGGACTGGACATAGCCTCTTTAAAAGTTAAAGGCTCATTTTCTAACAAAAATGTTAGGAAATCTGGACCAAAAGATTTTGAGGTTCTAGCACGTTTACTACGCCTAGGTTCCTTTTCCTCATTTTGATCTAACTCTTGCTCTTGATCATGTTCTTGATCATTACTAATAATAGCATCAAAAGATCTCTTATTATTACTAGTCTCTTGTCCAGTCTTATTTCGAAATACATGTTCAAAGAATGATGCATTTCGAGACTCAATAATAGTATTTACATGCATTTCGGAATGCTCTGATTTATGAATCAAAAACTGATGTGTACTACTATTCTTGGCATAACCAATAAAAATGCAATCAATGGTCTTAGGACCTATCTTAGTCTTTTTAGGACTAGGAATAGCCACTTTAGCCAAACACCCCTACACTTTTAAGTATTTGTAGGATGTTACTCTTCCATGCCACAATTCATAAGGTGTTTGATTTATTTTCTTTCGGGGTACTTTATTTAAAATATAATTAGCAGAAAGTATTGCTTCCCCCCACAAGTTCTGAGGTAATCCAGAACTAATTAATATGGCATTCATCATTTGTTTTAAAGTCCTATTTTTCCTTTCAGCAATTCCATTTTGCTGAGGTGAGTAAGGAGGGGTGGTTTGATGAATTATTCCATGTTCTTTACAAAATTTACCAAAAGGTGATTCATATTCACTACCTCTATCACTTCTTATTTTCTTCATTTTCTTACCAAGTTGATTTTCAACTTCATTCTTATATTGAATGAAAGTTTCCAAAACTTCATTATTGGTTCGAATTAAATAAACATAACTATATCTAGTATAGTCATCTATAAAAGTGATAAAATACTTTTTCCCACCTCTGGTTTGAATTGATTTAAAATCACAAATGTCAGTATGAATTAATTCAAGTGGTTTCGTACTTCTTTCAATTGAATGAAAAGGAGTTTTAGATAATTTTGTCTCAACACAAATTTCACATTTATGTTTTGAATTAATGTCAAATTTAGGTAAATATTCCATATTAATTAATCTACGTAAAGATCCATAATTAACATGTCCTAGTCTACCATGCCATAAATTTGAAGATTCAAGCAAGTAAGAAGATGTATTTTTATTAATGACTGAGGGTACAACGGTCATTACATTCATCTTGAAAATACCATCAAACATATAACATTTCCCTACATACATCCCGTTTTTTGTAAGTACAAACTTGTCACTTTCAAAAACTAGCCTAAACCCATTGTTACTCAACAAAAATCCGGAAACTAAATTCTTGCGAATGTCCGGTACATGCAGCACATTGTTGAGAGTGAATTCCTTTCCAGATGTTATCCTAAGTACAATTTTTCCTTGTCCTTCAACTTTGGACGTTGAGGAGTTGCTCATAAAAAATTGTTCACCATTGTCCACTGTAGAATAAGATATGAACATCTTTTTGTCGGCACAGATATGGCGAGTAGCACAAGTGTCCACCCACCATTCTTTAGGATTTTCGACAAGATTTGCCTCGGAAACAACTGCAGAAAGATTTATGACATCTACACTATTGGAAATTTCATCCATTTCGGTCATTTTGGCTTTAGCAACCTTCTTACTTGATTTTCCTTTGCCTTTACGTTTGTAACGGCGATCTTTGACCCGATGTCCCTCTTTGTTACAAATGTAACACATGCCATTAAACTTGTATTTCTTAGTTTCCCCTCCTTTAGATAGCATTCTCTTCTGCCATATTTTAAAAACAGTTCCTAAGAACTTCTCTGGTTTTTCACCATGATTCACTGGCACAGTCCCAACATAAGGAGAGGTTGGCGTAATGGCAATCACCATACCAGTACTGGTTTGAACATTAGTTTGACCAGTTTTAGTAGTCATAAATTCTAAATTATAAAATAAAATTAGAATTAGAATTTTATACTACACAGAAAATTTAAACCAAAAAACACAGAATTTTAAATTCTGTAAAAATAAAAGAAACAAGAATTGTAACTTTTATTTCCAATTAATTTGAAAATAAAATAAAATTTTATTTAAACAAATTAACCAAAACTACAGAAATAAATTATGTTAAAATAAAAGAAACAAAACAAAATGTAACTTTTGTTTTCAATTAATTTAGAAATAAAATAAAATAAAATTTTATTTAACCAAAATAATTCCACACAGAAAACTAATCCAAATTCACAAAATTAAATTCTGTAAAAATAAAAGAAACAAGAATGTAACTTTTATTTTCCAATTAATTTGAAAATAAAATAAAATTTTATTTAACCAAATTAATTCCACACAGAAAATTAAATTTATGTAACACTTCAACAATTAAAATACTGAAACAGAATTTTAATTAATGAAAACTCAGAAAATAATTTCTAAAAACCAAAATTAATTTTCTGACAAAATTTCACAAAAATATATTCTGAATTGTTAATGACACCAGTATCGTACTACTAGTTGTCAAAGAAAATAGACAGTATATTACTACTATCTGATAAATAGCATATAATCACTATTTGTTTTTCTAACCAGAATATTATTTTGTCAATCCACAGAAAATAATTTTCTTAAAAGAAGAAAGAGAAAAGGAAACAAACGAAAAATTCTGTAAACAGAATAATTCGAATCTGTCTTAAGATTTTGTTTCAATTTATTTTATTTACACAGAAGAGTTCCAACAATTAAACTGAAATTAATTCAAACAAAATAAAATAAAACTTACCAAATTTATTTATCGAACTGAATAATTAATTAAAGACCAAGTCGAGTGTGTGACACTATGTCCTTAAAACAGATTCGCCCCGCTACGGTGCTTACGGTTGAGTGGTGTCTATCTCCCAGGATACAATGATCTTCACAAATTTGTAGAAGCACTTCAAACAAATTTGTCCGGCGAACCAAACTTGTGTTCTAACTCTCTAAAATTTATTCTAAAACTAAAATGTAGAATAATGCAAAACAAAACAAAGTTGGACAGCAAAAGATGGGATTATCATACTGATATTCGGTGCCCAAGACTGTTGGCAATGGTCTGAACTAATAGGCAATCAATTCTGTCCCAACAGGTATGTAAATCGTTAAACAGATATGCCACTATTTTAGGACAGATTGAAAATGAAAACTGGACAGATCTTGAATCTGTCCGAATTTCAACAGACCTCTGGACAGATTTTTGGATGTATTCTTATCCACCATAATCTGTAGGAACAAGTCTCCAATATATAGACCCGAACAGGTACACAAAAGAAGTGAACAGGTGCAATTTGTATTGAACAGATGTCCAAACTGTAGCAGTTATCTAACTGCCCAGAACTGCTGTATCCCACTGTTTGAATCTGCCTGGGCAGATTTAATAGTGAATCTGTCCGAATAATATAACAGATTAGCAGTTAAAAAACCTGTTCAAAATTTGTAGTGGAATATGGAAGAGAGACAAATTTTGGACAAACAATTTGAATTCAAATTTAAATTAAATTCCCGCAAAAATTTTGGAAAAGATTCAAATGAATTTTGTCCAAAAAATTAATACAAGAACCGACCCGACCCACAACCCACACCCGTGCCCGGACGGACGGCGGCGGCGGCACACGTGTGTGGTGGTTTGGGCTAATGTTCACTTTGTCCATAACTCCTTCCTACTACAAACTTGGGGTGCCCCTTGGGGCCCAACCCAAGTGTTGTAGGCTAGAGCTTATAAACTCAACAAAACTCTCTTAAAGTTTCAATGTAGGACAAGCCTCACAAGAAAACCCACATTAACACTTTAAATGTTCATTCCACGAACCTGAAAACGACGTCATGTTCCCATTCACTCATAAATGGTTTTGACGAACCGTCTTCACCGTGTGACTTGCCACGTGGCAAGGAACACTTCACCTCTTCAGACCCACCCCAAAAGACGTTCGGGGCCCACTAAATTTGGGCTAAAAATATACCTATATTAAACCATTTTTCCAACATATGGAGAGTCGTTGACTTATGCTGTAATTTAACTACTAAGAGCACTTCCACCCGATATGCCAAATCCAATGTGACAGTCCAACGTCTGTATTTTGGCATATCAAGTGAAGTCCACTTAGTATGCTAAAAGTTGACATGGTTTTTGGCATCACCCCTTCGTGTCAATTTTTGACATAAAGACCATTTCATACCTTCTCTTTTTTTCTTTTTCTTTTTCTTGCTTGTATTTTTTCAAATAAAAAAAGACTAACAATACATAAAAGAGTTCAAATTTTAAAAATAATAGAATAATAGATTTGATACATATGAAAAACTTCTATGTGAAATTAGCATATGTCAATTTGCCACCTAAATTTTCAAAAAAAAATTGAAATACCAAATTTTAAAAGTTTGAATGGAAATACTTTAATATATTGAAGGAAAAAAAAAATAAAAAAAGGCTAGTAGCCGATATAGAGTAGTATAACCATCGATTTATTAAAGAATAAAGAATGAGAGCTCTAATTTTAGAATTCTAAAGAGAGTTCCAGTGATGTGGCAAGAGAGGGGCCACATGTGATGTGTGTGCTTGTGATATTTTCTTTTTCTTTTTCTTTTTCTTTTGCTACATCACTAAAGCTCTTTTTAAAGTTCTAAAATTAGAGCTCTCTTTAAAGTTCTAAAATTAGAGTTCTTTATCATTGTTGTTTATTAAACACAAAAACAAATCAGTGTGTTTGGTTTGAGTTTTTTGAATTAAGTTTTTTGAAAACTGAGTTTTTTGATTTTCGTGTTTTTTTTTTTTAGTGAATATTTTTAAAATTTTAAACATTTTTTTTACATTTTTAAATGCACCTTACTTAGATATATCTAAAAAGTAAAAAATTTGTGAAAAAATATTTTTAAAAATTAATAAATACACAAAAATACAAAAAATTTACTGAATTCTCGTATTTTTTTTTTTATATTTTTGGTATTTAGTGAATTTTAAAAAGGTTTTTTTCAATTTTTTTTTTACTTTTTAGGTATATTTATGTTAGGTTTGTCTAAAAATTAAAAAAAAAAATGCTCAAAATATTAAAAAATTCAATAAAAACAAAAAAACACGGAAAATAAGAAAGTAGAATTTTTTGAAAAGTATTTTTGAAAAATGATAACCAAGCATAGTACTACCATTATTTACAGTGAGAATATTCTTGATACTAACTTATTTTTTAGATTTTTCAAAAGAGAAATGATTTTGTAAATTAAAAACTTGTAAATAGTTTATATATCGTTCCTTATAAATCGATTTTAAAGGGTAAATTCTATTAAAAGGTTTGTAATGCTTCTAAAATTTATGAAACAATTAGGATTATTTCTGTTCCATTTACGAATATTGCCTATTGAAGGGGCTAAATGCGAAATGGGTCGGGTCCAAGTCTTGGGCCGACCCAGTCCACTGAAGTTCGAATCCAAGTGAGCTGGATGAGTATATGGGCAAGCCATTTGAGCCCAACCTCATGATCAGCAGTCCACCCAAGTCCTCAAGCACTTGGGCCCAACCCGCAATGGAAAGGCTAGTCCAGCTGTGGTGCTGGGCTGGGCTAGGCCGAGCTGGGAGACTGAATCTATAGGCCGAACTGAAAATAGGCCGAGCCCATACAAAGATAACCGAATGGACCAACCCATCTCCATGAAGGATCCTGTAAAAGGTTAAGGCAAGGCATAATGATGCCGAGCTGGGGCACATCGGTACCGAGCTGAGGAAACCTCGTAGGGAAACGTGGAAGTTGTGAACGTGTGCATGTGCAAGTTGCCACCTCAGCTGGTCCCTTACAGCTAGAATCACGGAAGTTGTTGAACCAAAGGAATGTGGTTTGTTATCAGCATTATTACAATGAGTATATACATTCAATGACAACTACCAGGTGGTCCCCCACCATGAGCAATGCTAAAAGGACACCTAACAACATCCAAGCTCCATGAACCCACCTTGAGAAGCAAGCAAGGAACATCATATATATACAACATGAACTTCACATTGAAGGTAACAAAACAATTTCAAGCAAAACCACAAACTCAACTCAATATACATTCTCTCTCCGATCACTAATTCCCACACGGAGGGGTGATCCGGCCAACCCCGGCCGGGTAGCTCTAACGGTGCTTCTTGTGGCAAGAACCTCAGTCTCTAGATAGTCCAACCGAGTGCAGGGCCCCGATCCACTTTCATCTAATGCAGAATCCGGTACGCACAATTGGTGCGGTAAGCGTGGATCATTTCATCTCTGAGTTCTACACTCAGTTCCGGCGATGGGGATTGAGGACATTCCGCCATCGACACATACTCCACAGATGGAGAAAACGAAGGACAAAGGTTTGGCACTCCCAACAGTCCCGGAGGAACAAACTGGAAACAATAATCGAACCTCTGAATCCGTCGAGCATCGATTACCCTTCGCTGGAGGTTCTTCTCATCACTTTCTTCTGGAAAAGGATTATAGAGATCGAATCATAGACTCCATGGGGATGGAGATACAAGAGTTGAAAGTCCAACTTAAGAGGATGCTGGGTGATCCAACGGAAAAGAAGACGGAGGCGGAGCCCTCTCGTTTGTGACGGAGGAGCTCATCCAGAGAACCACCAATGAAGAAGTTCGCTCGGAATGAGTCTGGACAACAAAGCCAGCCTATCCTAGTACGGAGTGAGGCGGTAAGCAGTCACACCCGTGGGTCACGCCGAAAAAGAGCCAAGAGGCAGAAAACAGTTAGCCAACAGACTGAATACCCTCTTCAGGACCTTCGTACTTGGCTGATGGGCAATAGGCAGAACGAACAACATCGGGATCATCTGGACCGCACTGTTCACCAAAGAGAACACCGAGCGTTGGACAGGCTCGTCTCTTCGCCATTCTCCCCAGAGATTGAGACCATGAGACCTCCAAAGAAATTCACCCCACCAAAGTTCACTTCATACGACGGGAAGTCGGACCCGCTGACACATATTAGCCATTATAGACAGATGATGTCCCTGTGGAACCGAGATGAGGCACTGATGTGCAAAGTCTTCCCATCCAGCTTGGGAGAAACTGGACTTCGATGGTTCGCTCGTCTCCCTACTAGATCGATCCATGACTGGAAGCAACTCTCCGAAGAGTTCCTAGCCAGGTGCGTCTCCAATACTAAGATCCCGAAGGAGCCGGATACACTGTTCGGCCTCCGAAAAGAGTAGGAGGAAACGCTGCGCAATTATGCTAGGTGGTACTGGGAAGAGTACAATGATTTGGAGGAAAATGTGCAGCGAGCAGATGGCCGTTATGTCCTTCAAACATGGTATGCGCCCGGAAAGCAAGCTGAGACAATCACTTACCAAGCGCCCGGCCACAGCTTTGAAAGATTTGTGTGCTAGGATTGAGCAGTACGCTTGCCTCGAGGACGATCAGATCCCCATCGAGGTAGCGTCAGCAGAACAAACAGCTCGGCACAAGAAGAGAACAGATCGAGGAGAACACCGAGGGATTGCAGTGAATGAAGTAGATAAGTCCAAATCTCACGAAGCCGTTGTGACTGTATTCAAAGAGCCAATCTATCGAATCCTAGAAAAGATCAAGAGAGAGCCCTTCTTCGTTTGGCCGCCGAAAATGTTGGGAGATCCAACTCGGCGCAATCAGAAGCTCAAATGCACCTACCACCAAGACAGAGGGCACATGACTCAGAACTGCAGGGCACTAAAGCAACACTTGGAAGACCTAGGGGTTGTTTGGGATGTCTTAAATAAATGCACTTTTTGACTTTTTGGACTAAAAAGGAAGAAAAAAATATGGTTGTTTGGGTTAACTTTTTAACTTTTTATGAAAAAATGTGTATTAAAAATTTGTATAAATTAGTGTATAAGGAAAAATTAGGATTGGGAGTTGTGCAGCCGTACTTTTTGACTTTTGGTGAATAGTGATAACTTTTTAACTTTTTGAGTAACTTTTTGACTTTTTGGCTTCATGCCAAACTTGGCCTTAAAGTCCACACACATGATCACACAAAAAAGGCCTAACTCGTAAGTTGTACCAATTGTCTTACATAGGTTAAGAAGGGTGTCGGCATTCACCCTCTAGGTAGGATAAGGATACAAACACCAGGGAAGCACATTAGTAATATAAGACAACTATGACAAAGTAAACACGCATTTTGATGGACTATTACCTTCTGATCTTTAATTTGAGACAGGTAAACTAAAGATTCTGTAGATGCATGGCCAGTCACTAATATGGACTCATGAACATCTCAGGTTGTGACATCAATCCATCACATTATAACTTTTTTATTTATCTTGTTTCTTCTTCTTCTTCTTCTTAAATGAATTTTTGGCATTAGTATCTGATATTTAGGTGCTCATTGGGGTTGGTAGGTAGGTCTTATCTCAAAATTCAGAAGTACAGTACCTGCACAATATCAAAATTGAATTGTTGATAGTCAATTCACTGAATGCCTTTTGCTTCTCATATATCAGGTATGACAATGTTCTACTTCTCTTCATGTAATGAAATCTAATCATATTTTTATTTCTATGGGCCAAGTATTGAAAATCATCCAGGTTGTGGTTTAAAAATAAAAGATGGAAATTTAAATGGGTTAATCAGGAGGAGTATTAGAAAACTGACCTTTTTTATTCTGGTTTGGCGGAGTATAGCATCTAATTGGTGTTGTACTTGAGTGAGCTCTGCCACATCTAGCTGCTCAATCTTTTGCTCTTCAAAGTGCCTGCAAAAGTGCAAAAGAAACACCTTTACAAATCCATTTTAGTGAAACATGTAGATGCAAGAACATGATATCTGGCACTGTGAGTGTTACCTTTGAACCATTTGAAGTAGGTTGGTGCCTCTACTGAAATCCATATATCCCTCCGTAAGCTTCTGTTAGTGTACCAAATGAGATAAGTGAAACTAATGGTAAGATTCCCTATGCCCCATCTAACTCAAATAAAAATTTAACATCTGATATCACAGGGGTGCCTCTATAATGCTGATAAGGCAGTTATGATGCAACAAAAGTAAACTAAGGGCATGTTTGATCAGGAGGATTATAGCATAGGATTAATAATGCAAAAAAACATATAATTAGGATTACATATTTCTATATCCATTGCAAAACAAGCGTGGACAAGAGAAAATTATATATCTCACTAAACATCGAATGAAATAGTTCTAGACAAAAAGAGCTGGAGTTTGTCTGGAAAGAAATAATTGTTTTCATTTACTGTCACTTGCCTATTTACCTCTTCATTCATTTCATTTTTTATTATTTTATTTTGATTGATCAGCAACATAATAATTTTATTGATGAAGAAAAAAGGAAACAAAAACAAAAACAGAGAGAGGACAAGGTGTCCTCTTCAAGAAGACCAGCAATTACATCAAAACAAAAATCCCAACACATCACAAATTGCTTTCCAATCTCTAGAAATGAAAAAGAACGGAACCCTTTTAAATGATTGGAATGAATAGGGTTCTATTCATTCACTCTATGAATAGAACCCTGGCCCCTCTATCTTCTAGAACATGACCATTAAAAAATCTTCTTTTCTCTTTTAATTTAAGTTTTCAAAATAAGCTTATTTTTCAGTAGACATCCTTGAAGTTGCATTCTGAATGCATTTACAGTTTGTTATAGAATTATCAACTCTAACCAACAAAACAAAATAATCTTTGCCATTTTATTTGCACAACTTCATATCTGAATAGTGTTTAATGGCAGAAATTCAAAGCTACATCTCAATTTAATTGGCTAAAAAAATCTTTCAGAATCACACCCCTATATCTCACTTTCAGAATCATACTTTCAGAATCACACCCCTATACTTTCAAAGAAAGGAACTAAGAATTTTAAGTAGGATCAACCCCTATATCTCACAGATTGAACAATCAAAGCTAAATTCAGAATCTAAAAAAGGTCTACTCAACCACCATACATATAAATCAATAAAGTTCCACAATGAAAATCATCTGATTAAAAAAAATGAACACAAACCCCAGAATTCAAATTGACAATCAAACAAGAAACAAAGTGAGACCAACAATGTCAAAATTTTACACATAGAAAAAATGACACTGAACAATCGAGCACTATTGCTGCAATACAAAACATATATATATATATATATATATACATAAACCATAAAACCATCGTAAAACCCCAAATCAATGACACTGAACAACACAGTCATACAAAATCAACTCACATGTCGTCGATGTAGATGTGGCCTAGAAGATGAATCGAGTAGGGCCATTCGTCCTGGAATGTAATCCCCTACGTTGAAACCTAGAGCGAGAGAGAGAGAGAGAGAGAGAGAGAGAGAGTAAATTAGGGTTTGATAAGAAGAGAGATCAATAATAGAATAGAAGGATGGGTAGTGTATGTGTCTGGAGGATGAGGTCGTCGCAGACATCGGCGATCTTGTCGTAGGATTTGGAAGCCATTGCGTCGCTGTGGATCGCTCACGACGATTAGATCTCGGCCTAGGATTCAAATCTGATTTAGATTTCGACGATCTTCTCGAATCCGGCAGAGGCACCAGTGGAGGAGGAGGAGAAGGAGGAGGATCATCGACGGCAGTGGGGATTTGCGGCAGTGGCCGTGGCGATCTGTGCCGGTGGTGGTGGTCTGCAGTGCGGTGAGGCTTGGTGGTGAAGGAGAATCTGTGTGAGAGGTTTGAACAAATGGTTGTAAACAAAGAACAGGGGCGGTTATATATATCCCTCTAAAAAAACATTTCACCTTTAGCGACTAAATTTGTTTTTTGTCGCAGAATCTTAACATATAACGACTAAAATTTGGTCGGCCATTGTCTACCACTGCATCTAGATATCAAAACAACGTCGTTTTGATATCTGCGACTAAATTGTTAGTCGCTAAAAGATTTTACTGTTCCCGCCCAATTTTTGACCTCCTGACACCATTTTTAGCGACTAATATTTTAAATTAGTCGCAAAAAATCACCTTTTTGCAACAAAATTACTTTAGTCAGTAATAGTATCAACTTTTAGCTATGAAATGTTTTTTGGTCAGCAAATATCATTTTTTTGCGACCAAAATTGTTTTGGTCGGCAAAAGTGGTCGGCAAATATGTAAATTCTTGTAGTGGTGGTTTAATTAAGGGTTCTGGTGGACAAGAGCGTGATGCTACTCTCAATCAGGTTGGCTTGTGCTTATTGCTTTTCTTTGAATTTGATCTAATGATGCTGCTTTTGGCTAATTTATATGTGGGCTGATGTTAACATTTGAGTTTGTTATGTGTATTAGCTTCTTGTGTGCTTGGATGGTTTTGAAGGAAGAGGAGAAGTGATCACTATTGCTTCAACAAATAGACCAGACATTCTAGATCCAGCACTTGTCAGACCAGGACAGTTTGATCGAAAAATATATATTCCTAAACCTGGGGTAATCGGTCGCATGGAAATTTTGAAGGTCAGGTTCTTCTGATGTATTATCAGTATATGCACATGCTCTGCTATTCAGTTCCATTGCAAGACTATTGGATTTATTTTTAATATTTCTTGTGGTTATAAGCACCAGCTTCTGTATTTATCATCTGTTTTTTTTCTCCTTTCTTGTGTTAGGTCCATGCTCATAAGAAGCCAATGGCTGAGGATGTGGACTATATGGCCGTTGCCAATATGACTGATGGAATGGTTGGTGCAGAGCTAGCCAACATAATTGAGATTGCTGCTATCAATATGATGCGTAATGGAAGAATTGAGGTATTTGTGCATATATTGAACTTCTATGTATCATTTCTCAGTTTTTCGTGATATTTTTACAAAAATGTTAGGAGGCTGAATTCACTGTTGAAAAATAGTTCATAGGAACTTGAATTAGCCTTAAAAATCCTACAAAGCACAGGAGGTATTAAAAGCAGATGGAATACCATATAGAAAGTTGGAGTCAAACCCATTAAAAAGGGCTGTTTTTCAGAATATCTAGTGATGTATATGTATCATGTTGACAGTCCCCCATCACCTCCTGTGACTACCTTTTAAAATGCCAGATTTGAAGATAATGATATTTTAATTTTTATCTTACTTTCTGCATTGAGAATTTTGGGTGTGGTTTACTGTTGATTATTATGCAATGTATGTATATGTTTGTGTATATTTACACATGTATATGTATGCACATGTTGTACTTCTATATGAATGTATGCACATTGAGCAGCATCATGTGGAGGATTTCCACCATAGCCTCTCATGGTTACCTTTACCTGTTATGTTGTCTTTCCATACTTGGAATTCATAATACCTTGGCTATTATTTTTTTAGTTATTATGATAACTTGGGTATTATTATATGTCCTAATATATATGATCTTGACTATCGTGTATAGTTGATTATCATGTCAATTGATTGTTGTTGATGGTGTGATATATCTTACAGTGTTATACATTCTTGAAGATATGTAAGATTCAGACCACCATCTATAAATGCATATGTTTGATTACTAGCCATCTTGCACTATAAAGAACATACATTCAATTCTTCATGTGACTTTTGCTGGAAAAAAGATTAACCTTTAACCAATGCTACATTTCTGATCTACCTGTCATTTTCTTACTAATGATGGTTTCCACTTATATTGGCGGGGTAAACTCACAGATGGATCTGTTTTCGATTCCAGCTTTGAAAGGGGTGACCCAATTGAGTTTGAACTTGGCAGTGGTCAAGTGATTAAAGGTGTATAATTTAATGGCCAATTGCTGTTTTTGTAAATGTTCAGCTAATTCCTTTAAACTTGGAAACAAATTGAAAACTGGAGTTAGAAGTAGGTTACAATTTTCAGCCAAATTCTGATGACCAAAATATGAGGTAGTTAAGAAGCCTGTTTTTTATGGCATTGGGTTTTAACACATGCTTACCCTATAAAGGGTTTCGCATTTTATGGACGATTCAACTGAGTGAAGTTCCAACATCCTAGTGAAATTTATTTTTGTTTGAAAAAATTACTTTCTCACAGGATGGGACCAAGGATTGTTGGGCATGTGCATAGGAGAGAAGCGCAAGTTGAAAATACCTACAAAACTTGGTTATGGAGAGCAGAGGTCGCCACCCACCATTCCAGGTAATAATTTATTAGTTGTCCTGTTTTTCTTGCAAACCTCTTGTTGGGGTAAGCGTTGACATTCAATTTTATTTTGCTCCCAAAGATAATGGAAGTCTACGCCTATTTGTAACATGGATGAGGATGTTTTGTTATGATCGCCTAGGCACGAGAAACTTGTAGGAGAAGACGGGACTCCAATCGGGTTCCCGGTTTGGGAGTTAAAGCCGGATTTCACTCTAGGCAAACTAGTTCCTTAAGAAACTTGAATTTGAGGTGTTGACGGCCCAAAATCACCAAACAGGGTCGGGTTAGCACAAAACTTGGCACACACGACCGCCTAGGCACGAGAGACTTGTGAGAGAAGATAGGGCTCGAATCAAGTTCCTGGTTTGGGAGTTAGAGCCGAATTTCAGTCCAGGCAAACTAGTTCCTTAAGAAATTTGAATTGAAGGTGTTGACGTCCCAAAATCACCAAACGGCGTCGGTTTAGCACGAAACTTGGTACACACAACCATCTAGGCACGAGAGACTTGTGGGAGAAGACGGGACTCCAATCAGGTTCCCGTTTGGGAGTTAGAGCTGAATTTCACTATAAGCAAACTAGTTCCTTAAGAAACTTGAATTGGAGGTGTTGACGCTCCAAAATAACCAAACGGCATCGATTTAGCACGAAACTTGGCACACACGATCACCTAGGCACGAGAGACTTGTGAGAGAAGATGGGGCTCGAATTGGGTTCCCGGTTTGGGAGTTAGAGCCGAATTTCAGTCCAGGCAAACTAGTTCCTTAAGAAATTTGAATTGAAGGTGTTGACGCCCCAAAATCACCAAACGGCGTCAGTTTAACACGAAACTTGGCACACACAACCGTCTAGGCATGAGAGACTTGTGGGAGAAGACGGGACTCCAATCAGGTTCCCGGTTTGGGAGTTAGAGCCAAATTTCACTATAAGTAAACTAGTTCCTTAAGAAATTTGAATTGGAAGGTGTTGACTCCCCAAAATCACCAAACGGCGTCGGTTTAGCACAAAACTTGGCACACACGACCGTCTAGGCATGAGAGACTTGTAGGAGAAGACGGGACTCCAATCGGGTTCCCGGTTTGGGAGTTAGAGCCGGATTTCAATCTAGGCAAACAAGTTCCTTAAGAAATTTGAATTTGAGGTGTTGACGCCCCAAAATCCCCAAACGGCGTCGGTTTAGCACGAAACTTGGCGCACACAACCATCTAGGCACAAGAGACTTGTGGGAGAAGACGAGACTCCAATCGGGTTCCCGGTTTGGGAGTTAGAGCCGGATTTCAGGAAACTAGTTTCGTAAAAAACTTGAATTAAAGGTGTTGATGCCCCAAAATCCCCAAACGGCGTAGGTTTAGCACGAAACTCAGCACACAGGACCGCATAGGCACGAAAGACTTGTGGGAGAAGACGGTACTCCAATCGGGTTCCCGGTTTGGGAGTTAGAGCCAAATTTTGGTCTAGGCAAACTAGTTCCTTAAGAAATTTGAATTAGAGGTGTTGACACCCCAAAATCACAAAACGGCGTCAGTTTAGCACGAAACTCTGCACACAGGACCGCCTAGGCACGAGAGACTTGTGGGAGAAGACGGGACTCCAATCGGGTTCCCGGTTTGGGAGTTAGAGCCAGATTTCACTCTAGGCAAACTAGTTCCTTAAGAAATTTAAATGGGAGGTGTTGACGCCCCAAAATCACCAAACGGCGTCAGTTTAGCACGAAACTTGGCACACACAACCGTCTAGGCACGAGAGACTTGTGGAGAAGACGGGACTCCAATCGGCTTCCCGGTTTGGAAGTTAGAGCCGAATTTCACTATAAGCAAACTAGTTCCTTAAGAAACTTGAATTGGAGAGGTTAACGTCCCAAAATCGCCAAACGACGTCGGTTTAGCATGAAACTTGGCACACACGACCACCTAGGCACAAGAGACTTGTGGAGAATACGGGACTCCAATCGGGTTCCCGGTTTGAGAGTTAGAGCCGAATTTCGGTTTAGGCAAACTAGTTCCTTAAGAAATTTGAATTGGAGGTGTTGACACCCCAAAATCACCAAACGGCGTCGGTTTAGCACGAAACTTGGCACATAGGACCGCCTAGGCACAAGAGACTTGTGGAAGAAGACGGGACTCCAATCGGGTTCCCGGTTTGGGAGTTAGAGCCGGATTTCACTCTAGGCAAACTAGTTCCTTGAGAAATTTGAATTGGAGGTGTTGACGCCCCAAAATCAGCAAACGGCGTCGGTTTAGCATGAAACTTGGCACACACGACCGTCTAGGCACGAGAGACTTATGGGAGAAAACGAGACTCCAATCGGGTTCCCGGTTTGGGAGTTAGAGCCGGATTTCCGTATAGCCAAAATTATTTACTTAATTATCTTTGTAATTATATAGTAGTTAATTTTTTATGTTTTTTTGTAATTAAAATATTAACACATAATTATATTGTCATTAATTATTTTTATTTTTTGTTTTCAGATATTTCTCGAGTAGCAGTTTTCTTCTTGTGGAATACAGGCATGTGAAGATTGCGATTTACTTTATTTTTGTTACCCACGGAAGAATCATGAGGGAAACTTTTGTTTTTGATTTACATTATTTTGAATTGTGAACAACATTATGTATTTAAACATTGTGTATGTATTATGCAATATTTTGTAGTGGGATAATTTTGCTAATGTGTTGTAATGAATGAATGCAAGAATATTTTTATTATGTATGAATTGTTATTTTTATACTAGAATTTTATATTATTATATAATTGTTGGTTTCTTTTTCAATTATTTTTCATTTAATACAGGTAATTTTCATATTTTTAATAATTTTATTACAATTTTTTTTTTTTTTTTTTTTTGAGACGGCACCACATTGCCGTTGCAAATGATATTGGCAGAATAGAGATAAAAGCCTTTTGTAACGGTACTCTTAGCCATCGCAAATACTCTTTTAGCGACGGCATCGTGCTGTCTCAAATATTTTTTTAGCGACGGCAGGTATCCCGTCGCAATAAAAATTCTTTAGCGACAACATTTTTTGCCGTCACAAATAACACCTTTAGCGACGGCAAAATAGTGTCGTCTAAAAAAATCTCAGATTTTTTCATATTAATGGCGACGGAAAAATTCCGTTGCAAAAAGGCAACTTTGCTGTCGCAAAAAAAAAGGCGACGGCAACGTGCCGTCACTAAAACCTTTTTGTGACCCCCTTTGTTGTGAGCCCCCACTTGCTGTCGCTAAAAGTAATCTGCCGTCGTAAAAAACCTTTTGAGACGGCATTTTGAGTGCCGTCGCAAAAAGTCAAAATTTTTGTAGTGAAAGCTTGAGATTGGTTGCGTCTGCATTAAGTCATAAAGTGATAGAGATTTAACCGTTGTTTCTACTCTCTCTCTTTCTCTCTGTACAAACCCAAGAACATTTTCTTTTTCTTTTCACCAAAAATCAGTTTTTCTCTCTCTACTTTCTTCCTCTCAGATATATATCTACAAAATAAAATTTGAGTTCAAGTGTAATTATAAATTTGACACATTGTGAAGATTTTCCAGCCACTAAACTTAACAACCATTATTATTGGACTAAAATGACATTGTACGGGGAGGAAATATTCGTCGTTTTCTGTACTCCTCATGTCCAAGCTGCGCTTCCTTCCAAATGACCTGAGAACACAGAGATGGTGAGCTACGCGGCGGTATGCTGTTGGAAAAACCCTTCGACGGTCAAGTTAGCACACTAAGAGAGAGAGAGAGAGAGAGACAAATGGGTAGGTAGCTCTGATGATCAAATGTTCCAAACCCATACATGGAGGCGCAGTGCTGTTTATATAGTTTTTGTGCGCTCCTCTTTGTCCATCTCCTTCTGACGCGTGGATATTTTCCCCTCTCGTATCCCTCCACGTGTGGACGCTAGTACAACCAAACACCAAATGGTGAAACCGCCAAGCGATATTCGCGTGTACGGATTGCGAAATCTTTTTCCCGCGACTCTATTATGCCATAAAGCACTTCCTATCGAGCTATGCTCAATGCGACGCCACGAGCTTCCTTTTGGATCGTGCTACTTATCTGGCCTTGTCGGTCAAACCTAGTCGTGGGCTTAACTGAGCTCCACGCTTGCGACAGGGCTTCTATTCAGCCGAATTTGGTCTTGTGAGGACAAACTTCGTGTAACTTAGCAGAACGCACATCTCTACCAGGTTAATAGCTCAAAGCTGTCCTCGACTGGACTGAACTAACCCCTCGGTCCAACGTGTATCCAACATGTGACCGGGGCAGAGGCTCGGACTCCGGTCCACTAGCTCGGCCCATTATCAGGTCATGGATCTCCCTCTCAATTGCTCCTTAATTCCGTCGGCGCGGGCGTGATTGGGATTACATTTATAGGCCGAGCTCATTTCCTTACTCGGTCACTTTCTGCCCATGCTCCTAAATCAGTCTATTACCTTCATCCGTGCTAACCTTCGTGTTCGGCCCTATGACTTGCCCGGCCGACGCTTAGTCTGTCCAATTTGTCTTTTTAGGACTGACATCGGTCTCTTCGTACAGGTGTCACTCGTCCATTGGTTCCGTATTGCCAATCCAACTGTCCCACACCGTCCCTTCAGATTCAAACTTTGGCGCTACTTCCACGTTCATATATATCGCACATCTCTTCGTGCTTTCTGTTTCCTACTTTCATTGTTCATTTTCTTCTTTGACGTGAATCTGATAAGATAGAGCATCCCAGCTTCAGTCCCTGCTTTTGGCATCAAGACTAGAGCTCCCATTTCGCAAGCTCTCAGTTGCCGTTACCACTGGAACACCTCCCTTCGATTGGAATCTCAATTGTTGCTCTGATCTGGTAAGTTCTGCATACTCCCCTATGACCTTCTTTTTTTATTTTTCTTTTTGTTCTTCATGTTCTTGAACCTTAATCCCCACATCAGTATTTAAGGCATGATAACAATAGCCATACATTGCTAAAAACTAGCTTAGGCTAGGGTTTTACCCCATTTTTGACATCAAGAGCCTCTGTGCCTCCAGTTTTGCAATGTTCACCATCTCCTATGATGAACATGTGAGAATCTGGGCTTGACCGGGCTATAAACCCAAATTTGATCCAAATTATGGCCGAATCGGGTAACTTTCGTGGTTAGAGGGATAAATGACAGAGCTAGGTAATGTAAAGCAATCGCATGACCGAGCTAATATCTGGCTCGATCGCGCGACCGAGCTTAGTAATCACTCTGTCCGCAAGGCTGAGTTGCAATCATGCTCAACTGACCGAGCAAATATCAAGCCCCTTCGCGTGACTGCGCTACCACTTACACTTAGTTTTTAACTGCAGAATCCTAGGGGCCAGGCACACCAACACAAGGGCTCTCAAAGATTGAGCAGCCACCGTGCACAGCTCCGCTAATTTAATTCTGCTGGGCTAACCAAACCGGCCTCTCATGGGGCGCTATCACTTCATTGTAAACACGCGGGGTGCACTAGCCACATTTTGAGAGGAGTATGGCATCCCAACTAACGTACATTTGGAGCTCGGCTCAGAGGAGATAAACCCATTGGGTAGGTTAGAGTCCTTCCCCTTCACCGTGTTAAACATAGTCGAAGGAGGGCTGCGCTTCCCGGCGCAGCCTTTCTTGTGCGAATTTTTGAGATGCATTAGGCTGGCTCCTACACAAGTATCTACCAACACTCATAGGATCAAAAATGGAGTGGCCGAGTTGAACAATCGACTAGGGTTACAGTTAGTATTGACTGAGATTCTACATTAATACACGCTCGGTCAAACGAAAGATAGCTACAATTATTATTTGAAAATAAGATCGGGTAGAGAGCAATTAGTGACCGGCACACCGGATAAAGACATGCACGATGATGATTTCTTCTGGGTGATCGGTAATTATGAAACAGTTGACGTACCCTGTTGGTACATCAGCAAGGACTTCAGTTCTTCTTGTAAGCCGAGCTGCCTAATCAATTACTTTTATCATTATTGATAATGCTGAGCTAATCGTCTTCCTTTTACAGCTATCGAAGAGTTATAAGCCAACTATCTTTACCCGAACGAAGAGGCGATTAGGGCTGCGTTAAGATACCGGCACCAAGATTGCTACGAGCTCCTCGGTTACGTACCGACCTACAGCTATTCGGCTTCCCACAAGAGCAAGATTACTGATTTCTTTCGGGTACCTTCTCCCCCACCTGACCTAACTGTGCTAGACGTACCCCTAATCCGGTTGACCGAGGAGCAAGAAATGGCAAAGAAGAACCGAATTAAGAACCTCATCACCGCCACTTTCACTGAGCAACCAAGCAATCTACCTCCTACGCCAACGCTGGCCAGAGCTCGGGGACTGTGATTGCTTTGGCTTTTACGGCCGCTCCAAACATTGAGTCGCGTCGAGTTGGTAGAAGGGCCCGTTCGACTAATCCCTCCATTTCGCTGGAAACTGAGCTCAACATCGAACACGAGGCGACCGAGGTTGAGCCAGCTCTTGCTTAGCAGCCGAAGTTAAAATATTGGGAAAAACAGATCCCGACGAATGCTTCTGTGAAGGAGGACAAGGAGCATCTGCTCGCTTTTGATCTTATCAAGTCCCTACTTCTACTGGAAGACATGGTCAGGACCGAACACGTGCCAAATACCTGGATGGTTAAGTCTGCAATAAAGTCAATGACGAGGGTAAGTGATCTTCAAAATTTTTTCCACTATTCACTCGGTGTTCTTGCTTGATTAGGCTAACTTCTAGTTTCTTGTAGGCTATCCAAAAACAACACCTTGTCATGGACCGTATTATCAATCTGCGATAGAAAGTGAACGACCTAAACGCCGCTGTAAAGAATATCTTGGCCGAGTTGGGTCGAGCTAAGGCTTCACTCGAAATCACGAACATTGACAATGCCAGGAACTTAGCCAGCTTGGCAGAGCCGAGCAAGAGAGAGATGCCTTGAGGGCCGAGCTCAAAAAAGTGAAAAAAGTGAAGGACAAGGCGATGGACGAGGCCATTAACCTCGGCTTCAAAGAGGCCGATGAAAGCTACACAAAGCAAGTCGAAGCCACCAAGGACATCTTCTTCAAGTCCAGTTGGAAGGCAACTTGCAAGAAGCTTGACTAGGGACTCGAGACCGAGGTGTTCACCTCTCCACCCCCGTCTTCCTGCCGGGCTATATGGTGTCTTATACTAACGACGTCTTCAACTCTTTACAAGAAGAGGCAGAGGTCGAAGAAGAAGGCAACCAGGATGAAGCTGACCAAAGAGAGTGCGGCGATTCAACCGCCGTGGTTGACCTGGAGAGTACTGCGGCCAGATCTAGAGATGAATTTGCTGATCTATCCCCCCTTCCATAGTTTAGCTTTTTATTTGCTATCCTTTTGCTTTTTGTTACCGAGCTATTTTCTCCTCCGTTTGTACTTAAACGTTCAATCAATGAAAATAATCAACTTTGTCATTTGCAATTTTGTATTTCTTTCTTGAAACCATGCAATATTTACTGAACAAATCATCCATTAATTTAATCGAGCAAATCATCACGGTCACAATTAAAAAGTTGAACAAAACTTTAACTTTCTTGGCTGGTGTGATACCCCTGTTCCGTAATATGCTAAATTGGTCCTTAATTTGAATATGATTATGTGTTTAGCATGATTTTATGTGCCATTATGTGAATATATGTGATTTTTCAATTCTATCTGTTCACTGTAGGAATATCTGTTTGAGTAAACTGCTTTGGGAATTAAATTGAGGGCCCTATCGGCCACAGAACCCGAAATTGATTACGCCATTGTGATTGGCATAATTTTTAGAGCCTACGGTGAAATTTAATTGAAAATTGATTCGGGTTAGATTAAACCGATTAAATTGATGAATTAGAGCCCAACTACTTCATTATTATAATATTGGCCTTAGTGGGTTTTGTTGTCAAGGCTTTAAACACTCAATCTCTCTCTCCCTAGCCTCGTTTTGACTGATAATAAACTCAAAGAAGAGAAGAGAGGGTCGGTTGGAAGAAGAGAGAATAGGAGATTGAGGGTTGGCTTAAAGCTTGGAAATTTTGGAGGTTAAGCTCAAGAATTGCCATAGATTGTGAAGATTAAACTCCTTGGTGAGTAATTCATGCATTTTTAGTCATCATCTTGTGAATTCAAGTTTAATAGATGGCCAAGATCATGAATTAGTTTGAATGTGAAGGGATTGAGTTGTATATGTTGGATTTCAAGCTAATAGAAGCATCCATGTAAAGAATTGTTATAGATTTCCATGTTTGAGCTTACTTTGTGTAATCTATGTTGAAGTTTGAATGAAATCCATGGGTATGACCACTTCTTCACCAAATAAGTTGTGAATAATGTGTATTTCTTACATGCAAGAGTAGATCATGAAAGAGCAAGCTTTGCATGTTGAGACTTGATATGTTGGTGATGAATTTGGATTAATTTGAGGCATGCATGTAAATGATATAAGAAATTGAGCTTCCTAATGTTGTAATTTTGTATTGGTAGCATGTTAGCATGAGTAAATGTGAATTTTGAGCCATAACATGCATAAATTGTGGGTTGAAAGTCGAGATGAAGCTCAAGAACTCAATCTGGAATTCCCAGATTTTTTATGCCCGCTCGAATGGGGGAACTGACGCTCGAACGGGAAAATCGAGCTCCCAGCATTTTTTTTACAGGCATGGTGCCCGCTCGAGCGGGGAAGTTTACGCTCGAGCGGGGAGTTATGTAGACAAGCAGTCCGCTCGAGCGGCAGAGTTCACGCTCGAGCGTGAATTTGAGATAACCAGTACTTTTGCAGGCTTAAGGGTCCGCTCGAGCGGGGAATCCCACGCTCGAGTAGGGACCCTGTTTTCTGAAATTTTATTTTTGCATTCTGAGTTCTGTTTTCCGTTCTTTTTCACCTGTAAGCACTCTTAGGCATATGTTAAGCATGGTAAATGAGTTAATGAGATAAGAATAGGCCTAAAGAGGAATATGTGAATTAAGGAACGGATTGGATTATTAATGACCCTTTTGTGTTCATGAAATGTGTAGGGTCAAGCTCCAGGGCAAATCCACAAGCCGATCACTGTGAGTAATATCGATATTCGAATAATTGTGAATGTCCAATTGTTTATTCCCTTATAAGCTTTATGATTTGCTGATTGGGATTGTGGACAAAAGTCTGACATGAAAATAATTGGACCTAAGGTCGTTTTGATAGAAATGAATGGACCAGAGATCGTTTTGATAGAGATGAATGGACCAAAGGTCGTTTTGATAGTAATGAATGGACCGGAGGTCGTTTTGATAGAAATGAATGGACCGAAGGTCGTTTTGATAGAAATGACTGGACCGAAGGTCGTTTCGATGTACATGAACGGACCGAAGGCCGTTTTGACATATATGGATGGACCGAAGGTCATTTTGACATGAATGAGTGGGCCGAAGGATGTTTTGACACGAATGAGTGGGCCGAAGGCCGTTTTGCCACAAATATATGGGGCCGAAGGCCGTTATGACATAAATGGATGGGCCGAAGGCCGTTTTGACATAAATGAATGGGCCAAAGGCCAGTATGTTTGGAACTACAGTCACTTCATCTAAACCTTGTATAAATGTACATATGTTAAGTAGCAATATGAATTGGGCCCAAGGCCGTTTGGAGTATGTTGTTCTACATATTGTTTATATGACTTCTGTATTTGATATTATTCACTGGGCTATCGCTCAAGCTCATTCATGTGTTTGTAGGTGAGCCGAGGGAAGTCCAAACCCAGCCCCAGTGAAGTCTGCCAGGAACAACATGAGTTTTGAGAAAGTCAGCCTTGTGTCTCACGCACGAGACCTATCCTTGCCATTTTGTTATGTAATTATATTTTGTCTTGCTGGCAAGGACTTTATGTATATTTGTAAATAGTCTGTCATGGGTTGACTTAGTTGGATGATCCTGTCTGTAAAGAATTTTATGGTACTGTACTTTTGACGTGGGTTATTAACGTATATGAGTATGGTTTGTTTTGAAGTGCATATAAGCACGGCTCTATGGACAAGGTTTTTGATTATTGCTTCCGTTTGGCCCCTTTACTTTGTTGAGTTATGTCTATTTTGGTTTGAGGCCGTAGGTAATCTCAGGATTACTGGCCGATTACGTCCTTAACCCATAAGGACGGGTTCAGGTCGTGACAGCTAGGCACAACATCTCGGCCATAAATTTGGTTCGTCAGCTCATTTAACCGAACAAAACACCTCGGCTACAAAATTGGAGTTGAAGGCATCAACTGACTTGGCCGGGCAAAACACCTCGGCTACAAATTTAGAGAAACAATTCAACAACTCCCTTTGCCGGGTAAAACACCTCTACCAAAAGAAAAAGTTATCAACTCACTTAGCCGAGCAAATTACCTCGGCTACCAACTTGGAGTTGAACAGGTCACTAACTCATTTAGCCGGATAAAACATCTTAGCTACAAATTTAGAGGAGCAATTCATCAACTCCTTTAGCTGGACAAAATCATCTAAACTTAGAACCTCGAGTTGCCCAATTCATCAACCCTTTTGGCCGGGCAAAATCACCTCGGCTAAGAAGCAAGAGTCGAAGAGTTCATCAACTCTTCTGGCTGAACAAAATCATCTCGGCTAAGAAGTAAGAGTTGAACAGTTCATTAACTCTCTTAGCCGGGCAGAAACTCCTTGGCTAAGAGTTGAGAGTTGAACAATTCTTCAACTCTTCAGCTGGGCAAAACCTCCTCGGCTGGAAGCAAGTTGACCCTTGGTCGTTATAGGTCATAAATCATGACAGAATTTTTAAGTGTAGTAATCTGTTTCTATTATATGTAAATTTCACAGATCTTCTACAAAATTACACCAAAAAATAGAGGGGTACATCTGCCCTCTACAAAAATTATATTGAAAATTCAAATCAGAAATAATACAATTTCAAATTAGCCGCGTTCCATAGCCGAGGTATGGCTTTGCCGCCCAAATCTTCTAGGTGGTATGCCCTTTTCCCGCCAGACCAGTTATCTTGTAAGGCCCTTCCCAATTTTCCCTTAGCTTTCCCTCACCTGGCACTAGAGTGTTGCCCATTACCTTCCTTAGAACCCAATCCCCAACCTTGAATTGCCTGGGGTGGATTGTCTTGTTATACTTCCTGGATAACTCTTGTTAGTATGTCGCGATGTGGATCAGTGCCCTTTCTCGGCGTTCTTCTACAAGGTCCAATTCTAGGGCGATGGCTTCGACATTTAAGTCTGGTTCAAAATTTTCACTGCGGATGGTGGGCATGCCGATCTCTTGTGGCATGACTGCCTCCATGCCATATGCTAGGGAGAAAAAGGTCTCTCCAGTTGAGCGTCTTAGTGTAGTTCAGTAGGCGCAGAAGACATTTGGAAGCTCCTCGGTCCATTTTCCTTTGGCTTTCTCTAGCATTTTCTTCAGTCCATCCAGAATGGTCTTATTTGACGCTTTAGCTTGGCCATTCGATTGAGAGTAGGTTAGCGTAGAGTTATAGAATTCTATCTTTAACTCTTCGCAGAATCCCCTAAACAACTTTCCATCAAATTGGGTGCCATTGTCAGAGATCAGCGCCTTGGGGAACCCAAACTGCGTTATCACATTCTGCCAAACAAACTTCTTCACATCTTTTTCTTTGATTGTTGCCAGGGGCTCAGCTTTGACCCTTTGGTAAAGTAGTCTGTCGCCGCTATGAAGAACTTGCAGTTGCCCGGTGCAGTTGGGAGTGGTCCCACTATGTCAAGCCCCCACATTGCAAAAGGCTAAGGACTTGTGAGGGAAATGAGCTCTCTAGTTGGTTGATGAATCTGGTGGGTGAACTTCTGGCACTTCTCACATTTTCTCATGTATTTCTGTGCATCTACTTGCATGCACGGCCACCAGTATCCTTGCAAGATAGCGCGGTAGGCTAGAGATCTCTCGCCGATGTGGCTCCCACACATTCCTTCATGGATCTCAAAAAGAAAAGCATCGACTCTGCTTGATGGACGCACTTGAGGTGTGGACTGGTAAATGACTTTTTATACAAAGCGCTTGATGGAGAGAGCCAAAACAGCTCAGATTTCACCCAGACTTTGTTCGCCTCTTTCTTGTCGATCAGTAGGATTCTTTCTTTAAGGAAAAGGATGATGGGGTCCATCCAAGAAGGACCTAGCTCGGTACAGACAACTTCTGTCTGCTCTGAGTCTTCTATGCTGGGTCTATGGAGGAACTTAATCAAGAGGGGGTTGGGTAATGATTTGTCAGCCATGGAAGCCAAACCGACCAACTCATTTGCCCGGCCGTTATCTTTTCGGCCAATTTGTTGAACTCTTATGGCTTGAAATTTCTTAATTTGTTCTCTCACTAGAGTTTGGTACTTGGCCATTCTATCATCGTTGGCTTTGTATTCTCCAGATTGCTGTAGACCACTAGCTCGGATGCTTTCAGTCGGAGCGCGCTTTTCAGTCCAACTAGCAGTGCTTCATTCTCAGCCTCATTGTTTGACGCTGGAAATCCCAGTGTGATGGAGTGTTCAATGGTCAGTCCATCTGGTGAGATCAAAACTATGCCTAATATTCTGCGGGTCTTAGGACTTTTGAAGGTTCAATTGTTCTGGGATGCTCGGCTACTTGGCTTTTTTCGCGGCAAGCACACCGTTGACAATTACAACTTTCATGCCTTCATCCACCCTGTAGTGATGTAGTGTTGGATCCAACAGGTTGCTCTGTTATTCCCAAATCCACCAGCGCATTGCCAAAAGGTGGTTGTTCCCCAAGTGGTGGCTCACTACTCGAGCGCGCAATTGCCATGTTGCTTTCCGTGTTTGCCTCATTAGAAGAGTTGATGTGGATCGGGGTGGGAAATGGTTGTGCAATTTCCGCGATGCCTACCCCCCCAACCTAGTTGCGCCAGTAAGGTCTACCGGGCAAATCGGGTGAATCCTAGGCGAGAATTCTGGAAGGAAGTCCGCCAATGCTTGAGCCTTGATGGCAGTCCTTGGTTGAAACTTGATGTCGAATTGCCCTAACTCCACTGCCCACTTCAAGATTCGACCGAAAAAGACTGCTCACTCAAGTAAGGCTTTCAAAGGAAACTCGATCAACACCACGATCGTATGTGTATGAAAGTAATGTGCCAACTTTCTAGAGGCCATCATTAGTGCCAATACGAGCTTCTCTAACGGCAAGTATCTTGACTCTGCTGGGAGTAAGGTTTTGCTCATGTAGAAAATTGGCAGGTGCTGTATGACTTCCGCTCTAACTAGGACTGCGCTGACTGCATGTTAAGAAATGACCAGATAGAGGTAAAGTTCTTCGCCTTGCTCTGGCGTGACCAAGAGCGAAGCAGAAGATAGGTACACCTTTAGCTCGGCTAAAGCTCTGTCGTATTCTTCATCCCATGAAAATTTCGATTTTAAGGCTTGGAAGAAAGGGCGACAACAATCTGATGACCAGCTTATAAATTGGTTAAGCGCGACTGCTATCCCAGCAAGATGTTACACGTCCTTCGTTGAATTGGGTTGCTTCAATTTTTGTATCGCCTTGATTTAAGAGAGATCAGCCTCAATTCCATGGTTGGTAACCAGAAAACCCAAGAATTTCCCCGACCACATGCCAAAGGCTTACTTCGATGCGTTCAGACGCAACTTGTGCCATTTTAGGATAGCGAACATCTCCGCTAGGTCAGTTGAGTGGTCAGTTTCGCATTTGCTCTTCACAACCATGTCGTCGATATATGCTTCCATCGTCCGGCCAAGTAAGGGAGCGAACATTTCGGTGACCATCCGCTGAAAGGTCGCCCCGACGTTTTTTAACCCGAATGGCATAACTCTGTAGCAGAACAAGCCCCTTGGGGTTGTGAAAGAAATGATTTCTTGGTCTGGTTCATGCATAGCAATCTGGTGGTAGCCGCAGTAGGCGTCTAAAAATCTCAATCTCCTACGTCCAGTTGTGAGATATACCAGTTGATCAATTCGAGGCAAGGGGAAGCTATCTTTAGGGCAAGCTCGGTTAACCGTCTTGTAATCGACGCAAACTCGTCATTTTCCATTCTTTTTTGGCACCACAACAGTGTAAAAGACCCACCGCGAGTAATGCACCTCTCGGATCGTTCCGACTTCTAACAAATTCTTTACCTCCTTAGCCACCACCTCGGCGTAATGAAGTGTCGACCTCCATGTTCATTGGATGACCGGTCGAGCATCAGGAAAAACATTGAGTTAGTGGCAAATGAAGCTTAGGTCGATGCCTGTCGTAAGGCATCCACACAAACACTTCGATGTTTGCCACCAAAAAGTTCACCATCTCTAGTCATTCTTAGGCGGTGAGGGTGGACCCTAGAAGAAAGAACTTCTCAGGATTGTCCTCGTTGATCCAGACCTCTACCAGGTCTTCAATCGCCTTCTCCTCGGCTCTGGTACCCACATCATCTAGGACATTTTGATCTTCCGGTTCTTCAATCATCTGCATGAAACCTTTGGCAACTTGGCTCCCATTTACGGCCATGAAACATTGCTTGGCCATAACTTGGTCACCCCGGACTTCTTCTATCAGTCCGGTAGTAAAGGAAAACCTCATGACTTGGTGGTAAGTTGACGCCACCGCTTAGGATCAAGTTATATGTCGAGGGCATCTTTAGCACCCAAAATTCCACTTGCTTGATGACTGACCCTGCTTTGACCGGTAAGATGATCTTTTCTACTGGCCACTTTGGTTGTGAGTTGAAGCCAACCCTAGTGAGGTCCCTGGGGCTAAGTCCTTGTCGTTAAGCTTGAGTTGCTTGAAGGCGTCGTAATATATTATTTCGACTGAGCTGCCTTGATCGATCAGAATGTGCCTAATGTCAAAGTCCTTCACGTGAAGCGTGACCACCAGCGCATCATTGTGCAGCGTCTAAATGCACTCAAGATCTTTGCTTGAAAAGCTAAGCATATCTTTTACCTCGGTCTTTCCTTTCTTTACCACGGATTGGACCGACATAACATCTCTCATGTGTTTTGTCATCTTGATCATCCCACGGAGCTTGCATACCCATGCTAGCTCAACGATGCAGTGAATTACATTGATTACGCCTTGGGGGGTGCTTTTAGAGCAGCCAAATTGCTTGGCTTGATCTGAGCATATAGCGCAACCTTGTCGTCTCCATCAATGTGACGATCTAGGTGTCCGGTTGCTACCAACTCTTCCAAATGTTACTTTAAGGGGACACAATCCTCGGTACGTTGCCCATGCTTATCATGATAGGTGCAACGGTACCTCAGATTGAAGCCTCGTTGCGCGTCGTCCAACTTAGCTGGCCACCAGACGTATGCCTCGTCACGGATCTCGCTAAGTATGCGGTAGATAGGGATCTTGAAAACCGTGGTGATGCCGGTTCGGGCGTTCAACTTTCTCTTTGCATCTTTCGCGGCATCACGGGGGTAGTCAACTAGGTTGTTGCGATGACCCTTACCCCAATTGTTGTGGTTGGAACCGTGATCTGATTCTCTGTTACGGTTGCTTGGAAGGTTTGCCTCATGTCTGACTACGTGAACTTTTCCTACCACTCTTTTGTCCGTCGCCACCGGATTCGCCTTCACGGTAACCGCGGTCGCATCATCCTCAACTTGGATGTGCTCGTTGATACGTTGCATCAGCAACTCCATGGTCGTTGGTTGATTCATGGTAAACAAGTCTCGCAGTCTATATTTGACCGGGAGACCGTGCTTATATTGTGTGATTGCCAAGTTGGTTAGGCAATCAAGGATTTCATTGAAGGTTTCCCAAACCCATAGATGGCATCAATTGTACAAGGAGGAAATATTCATCGTTTTCCGTACTCTTCGTGTCCAAGCTGCACTTCCTTCTGAATAACTTAAGAACACAGAAACGGTGAGCTACCTGGCGATGTGCTGCTGGAAAAACCCTCCGACGATCAAGTTAGCACACTAAGAGAGAGAGAGAGAGACAAATAAGTAGATAGCTCTGGTGATCAGATATTCCAGACCTGTGCATAGAGGCACAACGCCGTTTATATAGTTTCTGCGTGTTCCACTTTGTTCATCTCCTTCTGACGCATAAATATGTTCCCATCGCGTCTCCCTCCACGTATGGACATTAGTACAACCAAACACCAAATGGCGAAACCGCCAAGCGGTATTGGTGCGTATGGATTGTGAAATCTTCTTTCTACGGCTCTACTGTGCCACATAGCACTTCCTACTGAGCTATGCTCAGTGCGATGCCACGACCTTCCTTTGGGACCGCGCTACTTATCTGGCTTCGTCGGTCAAACCTAATCGTGGGCTTAACCGAGCTCCATGCCCACGACCGAGCTTCTATTCAGCCAAATTTGGTCTTGCGAGGACAAATTCTGTCCAACTCAGCAGAACGCACATCTCTACTAGGTTAACAGCTCAAAGTTGTCCCCCGATTGGACCGGACTAACCCTTTGGTCTAACATGTATCCAAATGTGACCGAGGCAGAGGCTCGGACTCCGGTCCACTAGCTCGGCCCATTATTAGGTCATGGATCTCCCTCTCAGACATAATCTATTAAATTAAGAGATAAAATCAAACAAATTAAAATAATATAAACTAAATTAACACATCATATAAACTATAAAAACTATTTACATAATTTATTATTTTTTACCAAAACCTCTTCTTCCTAAACGAGGCCTAATTAGCACGAAATCCAACTTAGCCAATGTGAACCGAGCAAGATACGTGGCACAACAAAACAGATCGTACATGTAAAGCAGTGATCAAAGTCCTAGTCAAGTTTGGATCATGATGGAAGGGATTTTGTCTCCTACAAACATGATGTCAACCAAACAGCTTAGGAAGGTTATCCAAAAGGGAAAACTAATTCCAACTTGAAAATGGACTTCTTGCAAGATAAATCTTCAAAGTTTTGAATCCTAATTTTTACTAAAGTAGGACCGCAATTTGGGTAGACTTAGCCCAAGCAACTCAAGCTCAATCTAAATTTTTTTTCCAAAATTTGACAACATATATTTTGAATTCGGTAATTGACTTCACTAGAAATTCGAAATTTTGAATTAAATTCAAATTCGGTAATGTTGCACAATACTTGAGCGTTCATGAAGTGGTTAGGTTCAAGAAGACAATAATTATTAAAATTTTCAATTTAATGTGGATACAAGAAAATATTTACTTATATATATATATATATATATATTATTTTTATTTTTTTAATACCTTTTTATGCTGATAAAAATTAATATTATGATTCTTACTTTTTTTTAAAAATTTTTGTTAATATGTATTCACTCAAGAATAAAAAAAAATTCTAAGTCCCTTCTGTGGGGGGTCTAAATCCGTCCTATATCGGTTTGTTTGGAACTCTTGATCTACCTTATAAATGTAACATATCCACAAACTTCCAAGAGGCCTTTGTTAGTGAAGGAAGAACAAAATTGTACCTGCCACTGTGGTATAAAGCGGACAATGTCTCGGTGCGTGCTGTGACAATAGCGTGGTCCTCACAAATAGCGCTGCTTGTGGGAAACCTAGCTCTACCACATGGATCCACACGCTTGGGGGGTTAATGTGGGGGTCCGAATCCATCCCACATTGATCCGTTAGGAACTCGACCTACTTTATAAGTGTGACATACCAACAAATCTCTTACTGCGTGCTACAATAGTGGAGTGATCCGCACAAATGCTAACTTCCACCACGTGGACCCACACTTCCCTATAACGCACATAGTGTAGATATACTTTTTTTTTTATGTTTTTTGGATTTGAACGCACCTTTGCAGGATAAAACTTGAGATATACGCCAAAACCCCACAAACATGTTGAAGGAGATAACTAATGTACATGGACAAGTCATTTGAGACGGAGAGACTGGCATTGGCATTTTGTTATCTTCACTAAGTCAATTGTACTGTAAGTGTTGATTTTCGACCACACAACCAAAGAGGAACTTAGCTGGAGAGCACCAGCAGAATAGATTAAGCCCAACAACCTATAACAAGAGGAAGAGAATACCGCGGTGGTTCGCTACCTAGGGGGACTTCGGCAATCAAGTCAATAATCCCTCAAAGATCTCAAATCAAAGTCTAACTCACAAGTCATTGTTCAAAGTATAAAAACACATACCTCAGACCCACGGGAGTGCCTTTCTTTTGTAGCCATTAGTGCCCAAATCCCCTAGAAGCCTCACTTCATAGGACTCAAGCTCATAATGTATATCTTAGACTCTCAGCTAGATAAGGATAAACTCCCTAAGAGCTTTATCCTTATCCAAACTAGAACCCTCTTTCGTCTAGGATTCTTGTCCATTATCCGCTTATTTCGGATTCTGGCATCTCCGCAGATAACCTCGACCTAGTTGAGATCATCTCGGCTAGCATGACCTGGCCACATGGCACCTCGGCTGACACTTCGACATCACCTTAGTCACATGCTATCATTCTCAAAATATTTCCCCACATATACTATTGAGAATTGTCACCAATGCTTTAGCATAGTGAAGTTTGGAAGGTTATGGCAAATGAGTGGTGCGATTTGTTCATGAGGATTTTTTTTTTTTTTGTCGGCAAACAAAAACTTTTTGAACTCAAGAATGCAAATTACATCGAGATAAAAGGATTGAGGAATGAAAAACATTCACTTAATAAAATTATTTTTCAACATTGCTATAGATCATGAAAATTAATTTCAGAAATAGTTTTACCCACTCGATAAAATTATGTGGACATTTATTACCGCGTTTAATAAATTGAAGGTGGCTACTAGTCTTGGTTTATGGAGTCATTGTTACTAGTTAGTTACAAAATTGGAATTGGAAAATTTTCATGACTTTCAAAGATAGAGATGCAGCGTTAAACGGTGTTGTAAATGAATTTAGTGGATTTCGTGGAATTTTCTTGTTAGCTTAATTTCCATGAGACTTATTGACTTGGAAATATAGTGCAGTTGTATGGAGACTTTCAAGCCTCTTCCTCTCTCTATAAATAGGACCAAGTTCATAGCGTTTTTGTAACATAAATTAGTAGATTGTTTCCTTTTTCTCTTCTCCATAGATAAGTTACATTTCTCTGGTGAAAGGTCTTCCATGGTTGCCATAATGTTACTCCTCGGGGTATTAATGGTTACACTGTACCAAACAGGTATCTCTCTCTCTCTCTCTATTGTAGGATTTCTATTAAAATTCAAAGGTTCTGTTAGGGCTGTTCAAAAATCCATTAAAACTAGTAATTTGGACCGAATTAGACCGAATCATACGGTTTGGTTCGGTTCTATTAAGAACTGGTTCGATTTCGATTTAAGAAATATGAGAATCGTAAAAACGGTTCGGTTAATGGATTTTATGAAAAAATCACGGTTCAAACTGAACCGAACCGAATTTTAAAAGATATATATATATAATATCAAGTTTTATTTTTATTAATTGGTTTTTTGTAATTTTAATGATATTAAGATGATATAGATATGTAATGTTGAGTAATGCCTTAATATTATTAGTTTTTATCATGAGTTAAATATAATTAGTTTAGGTAATTATTTTGCTAATATTAACAATTTATTCTTGTAAATAGAAATTTTTTGAACCGTGAGCCAAACCGAAACGGTTTGGTTCTAGTCTGATTCTACAAGTGTAATGGTCTGGTCTAGTTCTCAAAATCACAAAACCATTAGGATCGGTTTGGTTCTTGAATTTTCTCAAAATCGAACCAATCTGGACCGTATATACCCTTAGGTTCTGTGGGGAGAGCAAAGAAACAAGTGTCATTATTAGATATTGATGATGATTATTTATTTGTTTGGTAAATGTTTTTTTTTTCAAGCAGGCTTGCCTCTAGTCCATGGGTCCAATTTGCACTACTTTGGACCCACTATGTGGACCTGTCTCCATGATTGAACTCTTCAAATTGTAAAACTTGTCAAGTAGGTTAATCATACAAAAAAAATTTAATTTGATCAAATTTCAACAGATGTCTGATTAGATCACATTTTGTATAAAAAATTTGAACGACAAACATGATTTTGAAAAGGTCAAATTACACTAGTGATTCCTATATTTTACGTCTTAGGTCATTTGGGTTCTTACACTTTCAATTGATTCGATTTTGAATCTTAATTTTAGATTTTGTTTCAATTGATAATATTATTATTATTTTTTTTTGAAAAAATTATTACTAAATTCGTTTGGGAAGCCATGGTTTGGGCTTTTTTTTGGCTATTTTAGCCACAAAAAACAAAATAGGCTATTTTAGCCATAACAAACAAAACATCACATCCAACCCATAATCATTACATTCTTCTCTCACAAAAAAACTCAAAAAGCCAAAAAGCCAAAAAGCCCTTCCCAAACCAAGCTTTTAAGCCCAGGCTAAAATAGCCAAAAAGCCAAAAAGCCAAAAAGCCAACCCACTTCCCAAACGGAGGCTAACTGAGTTGAGTAATTTTATAATTCTGTCATTAAAAATATGGCATGTATTTTTTATAAAAACATATTACGAGTTATAATAAATTGGACCAAATTGAAACAAAATAATAAATTTAGGGTTAAAATCGAGTCAATTGAAATTACAGAGACTAAAATGACATAAGAATCAAAATACATGAACTATCATCTTAATTTGCCCTTTTAAAAATATACTGTCCCTTTTTTTCATGCAAATATAAATTGATCATATTACTACCAAAAGTTGAAAATTTTTAATTTTTTTTATGGATGATCTGCTTAACAAATTTGACAATTTAATAATTTAGATCACTAAGACAGTACCGTAGTGGACCACAATAGTGCAAACTACACCAACACCCCGCCCATCATCACAACTATTAAGAAATTAGTTTTAAAGTCACAGTCAAACATGAAAAAAAATTAATGTCTTTTTCTTTTGCCGAAAATTATCTTCTTTCAACTATTGTAAGCAATTATAGTAGAAACCAAACTTATGACTGTTACTAATTTGTTTACATAAGGCAGATGCCCAAATAGGAGTTTGTTATGGAACAAATGGTGATAATTTACCATCTAGGCAAGATGTCGTAGCTCTTTACAACCAAAATGGCATCCAAAGAATGAGACTCTATGACCCAGACCAATAAGCTCTCCAAGCCCTTGGAGGCTCCAACATTGAGCTCATTCTTGGCATTCTAAACCCTAAACTCCAAACACTTGCCTCAAGCCAAGCTGAAGCAGATACATGGGTCCAAAACAATGTCAAAAACTTTGGCAATGTCAAAATAAAGTATATCGCTGTTGGCAACGAAGTCAATCCATCAGACACTAGCACAGCTCAATTTCTTGTCCCCGCGATGCAAAACGTGCACACCGCCATTGTCAATGCAGGGCTTGGAAGCCAAATTAAGGTTTCGACTGCCATTTCCACTGGATTGCTTGGAAACCCCTTTCCTCCATCACAAGGCTCTTTTAGGACCGAAATTCGACCATCCTTCATCGACCCAATTATTAGTTTCTTGGTGACCAATGGTTCCCCATTGCTCGTAAACTTGTACCCTTATTTTAGTTATGCAGACAAGAATAATAACATTCATCTTGATTACGCTCTATTCACATCTCCCTCGGTTGTGGTGACTGATGGCTTGCTTCAATACCAAAATCTGTTTGATGCATTGTTGGATACTGTTCACTCCACGCTTGAGCAGGCAAACGGTAGCACTTTGGAGATTGTTGTGTCTGAGAGTGGTTGGCCTACGGCTGGTGGAACTGATACAACTGTTGATAATGCAAAGACTTATAATAACAATCTGATTCAGCATGTGAAAGGAGGGACACCGAAAAAGCCAGGAAAGGCTATTGAAACTTACATTTTCGCTATGTTTGATGAGAATCAGAAGACTGGAGATGAAGTTGAGAGACATTGGGGGCTCTTTTCACCTGACAAACAGCTTAAATATCCAGTCAACTTCAATTAAGAAGAGCAAAGTGAAGTTAATTTGATATTGAGAGGGAGATTTATGATTTGGAATTGGGCCGAGGTAACGGCCGAGCAGGTTGGGAGCCAAATGGATCATTGGGCCGAGATGACCTGCGATCCGCCCAGAATTGGGCTACTATGACTTGGGCCAAGCAGGTGTTGAGTCGAGTAAGCGCTGCCCGCTCCGGAAAGAAGTTGCTCGGTTAAGGCAACGCTCGGAAAGACCGAGCTACGTGTTTTGCATACACGAAGCCAGTCAGGTTGACTGATCAGCGCCCGGAATGGCGTTTTCAGCCGAGGTACCTGTTTGCTCGGCAGGAAGGCCGACCACATGAGATGTCCCGGACTCGGCTTTGCCGAGATGCCGCCTAGCCCGGTTTCTCTGTGAACTTAGCCAGTGAAGTGCTTGGGCATGAAGCACAGCACGGCCGTAGATAGAGCAGCTCGGCTGCCGAGCTCCAGCAGAGACGGCTGGCAGTTGAGATTAGGTGATGTTCAGCAAGGTTTGCACTGACAGATGGGATAGCAGAGCCACGCGTCAGGAGATGACTGGGAGTGGATATGGGGCGCAGAGGGTATATAGGCATGTCTGCGCCCCCCATACGCGACAGACGAACACTTTGTAAGAAATCCTTACATTCAAACACTCTCCCCCCTCTCTCTCTATCCCAAGGTGTGTGCTAACTTGATCGTCGGAGGGGTTTTCCGGCCACACACCGCCGGGTAGCTCACCGCCGTTGTGCTTTCAGGTGATTGGACAGAAACGGAGCTTGGAAGAAAGGAGTACGGGCTTGCCGGAATATTTGCTCCCCGTACAGATATGTATTACACTATGTTGAATAAGGTTTGATTGTAATTCCTTTCACAAAGAGGCAATTGGCAAAACATTTGTATGTTTCTGAAGATGCCCATATGAATGAAGGGTAATATAAATAAAGCATTGCTATTTTTACTTTTATATGATTATATAGTCCATTACACATCATTTAGTACATGAACATAGTAGTGGATCAAGAAAGTTTTTGGTGAAATTTCACTTTGTCGACGAGATTTGCATGGATTTTGAATATGGAAGAGCAGTTACATTTCATAGCAATGAGACAGATGTTCAAGTATCATGGCTTGTAAAGGAGTGGCTAATCCACCAACCCATCCCTATTTACCTTGATTGACTTTTTTTCTTTTCTTTTTTTTTTTTTTTGAGAGAAAGGAGAATTATATTAAAATTGAAAAAAACAAAATTACAACACCTTCATAACATGTAATTAACTCCTTGAATAACAAAAATGTATCAAACTAAATCAACAACTCCTATAATTTTGAGTTTCTAATCCCTTAACGTTGTGTTTGGTTAAGGGATTTGGGAAGAGATTTGAAAAGAAAAAGGAAAAATGTGTGTGAAATTAGGTAGAATATAAGTATATTTTATTCATATTTCACTGACTTTTTTCTTTTTCTTTTCCAAATCCTTTTCTAAATCCTTCAATCAAACACAAAGTAAAAGAAATCATTAATGTTGTATTTGGTTGGGAGATTTGAGGAGGGATTTTGAAAGGGAAATGGAAAATGTAGGTGAAATGTGAATAAAATATACCTAAATTTCACTTAATTTCACATACATTTTCCCTTTCTCTTTCCAAATCCCTCCCCAAATCCTCCAACCACACACAGCATAAAAGAATATTCTGTTAGGATATTCTGTTAGGCTCTAATCCTAATCAAATGAATTTTGGAATTCATTAATTAATAGGGTATGGTCAGGAAAACAAAAACACTCAATAGAATTTGGGTAAGGGAAGGGGAAGGGTAACCTTGGCCCATGCCAATTATATGTACTATATATAATAAGAAAAATTCAAAATACACGTAAAATTTATGTAAAAAACTTGACAATAATGATGTGACATTATATTATTATAAATAAAGTCATTTTCAATGACTTTTTATGTCTTTTTTGTTTTGAAATGAAAGATTTATAATTAGTCACATTATTTTGTAGGAGTGTTTTTTTTAATACCATAATACTCATATAACAAAACTACCTTTGTTTTTTTAAATAAATATTTATTATTTTTTATTACATAAAATGATCTTTAGTATTTTTTTTGTTTTTGTTTTTGTTTTTAATCTTCAATTCTACATTCTCTACAAATCACACATCTTCTCTCTCAAATCAATACTGATCAAATTTCAAGTTTATATGCTTTCCCTTTTAAGTTATGATCTTTTATGAAATCACATTTTTAAAATTCAATAAAAGCAACATTAAACGAGTGGCGGACGGAATTACATAAGTGGGGGTAGGGCGGTGTACGGTAGGATAGTTGTGCGTACCGGATTCCGCACTAGATGAAAGTGGATCGGGGCCCTGTACTCGGTTGGACTATCCAGGGACTGAGGTTTCTGCCATAAAAAGCACCGTTAGAGCTACCCGGCCGGGGTTGGCCGGATCACCCCTCCGGTGTGGGAATTAGTGATCGGAGAGAGAATGTATATTGAGGCCTCGTTTGGGAACCTTCTATTTTAGCCAAAAAGCCAAAAAGTTATTAAATTAGCCAAAAAGCCAACAACTCATACCAAAAAGTTAAAGATTCTCTTTTCTCTCTACTTTTTGCACATCTTTTCGTAAAAAGCCAAAAAGTCATCCCAAACATACTAGTTTTTTTTAGCTCATATTTTAGCCAAATAGCCAAAAAGTTACTAAATTAGCCTGTTCCCAAACGAGGCCTGAGTTGAGTTTGTGGTTTTGCTTGGAATTGTTTTGTTACCTTCAATGTGAAGTTCATGTTGTATATATGTGCTGTTCCTTGCTTGCTTCTCAAGGTGGGTTCATGGAGCTTGGATGCTGCCAGGTGTCCTTTTAGCATTGCTCATGGTGGGGGACCACCTGATAGTTGTCATTGAATGTATATACTCATTGTAATCGTGCTGATAACAAACCACATTCCTTTGGTTCAACAACTTCCGTGATTCTAGCTGTAGGGGACCAGTTGAGGTGGCAACTTGCACATGTACACGTTCACAACTTCCACGTTTCCCTGCGAGGTTCCTCAGCTTGGTACCGATGTGCCCCAGCTCAGCATCATTATGCCTTGCCTCGGCCTTTTACAGGATCCTTCATGGAGATGGGCTGGTCCATTCGGTTATCTTTGTATGGGCTCGGCCTATTTTCAGTTCGGCCCATAGATTCAGTCTCGCAGCTCGACCCAGCCCAGCACCACAGCTGGACTAGCCTTTCCACTGCGGGTTGGGCCCAAGTGCTTGAGGACTTGGGTGGATTGCTGATCATGAAGTTGGGCTCAAATGGCCTGCCCATATACTCATCCAGCTCACTTGGATTCAGACTTCAATGGATTGGGCGGCCCAAGACTTGGACCCGACCCATTTCGCATTTAACCCCTTCATTTGCCCCCTAGCTGGCGCTAAGGTTCCCCTTGGAGGGAGCTATTGCCCTGCTTCCCAAGCGTCGCGTCGTTTCGGTTTTCCCCAGTTCGGCCTTGGTGATGGTTCAATCCTGACACACAATCCCTGCATGCGTCCTTTCATGGTGACACGTGGCGATGTGAGATTGGTGTGCAGAGATAGTGCGTCGATTCCATACTGAAGGTCGTGCTCCGTGTACCTGCGCACCGGCTGGTGCAATTAATGCTCTGGCTGTCAATACAAATCCCTTCATCTATTTTTTTGTTCCTCTAGAGAATTTCAAAGAGAGAAAAAGAACTCTTCCCGTTCCTCAGAACCAGTCTCGTTGGTGCTCTGCTCAAACTTTTTCGCCGCTGATCTTGCTCTGCTACCACTGTTCTAATCTCTGTAAGTCCTCTTGTGATTCTTCTTCTCTTGCCTCTTTCTGTCTTAATCATCTTGTTTGGCTCACTTGCTGTCTGTGTTCCATACTCTGTTATCTGAGTCCTACCTTTGTCCCATTAGGTTTGTTAAATGGGGAAGTTCCGTTCACTGGTTGATACCCCCGAGGCCATGGCTATGTTCTGCCTAGACTATAATATTCCCAACGACGTTACCCTTTCGTTGGCGAAAGTAGACGCCAAGCGTATGAGCACGAGGAATACCGTCGCTTTTCCCATCGCGGCCATAGTCGAGGGAGGGGTTCGGTTTCCTCTTGACCCGTTGGTGCGCCGGTTTCTGCATCAAGTCCAGTTAACCCCAATGCAAGTATCTGTGAACCTTTTCCGTGTTGTTTGCAGCGTATCTGCCCTCAATAGACGATTGGGTTTGAACCTTGACATATGGGATATCTTAGGTTGTTATACTCTTTCTCATAACAAAGACCACAGCACATATTACTTGCGTGTTCGCTCGTTTGATTGCCATTTGGTTACTGGGTTGCCCGATTCGGATAAACACAACGATGATTTCTTACAAGTTGGTGGGAACTGGGAGTTCCCCGCCAGAACTGAGTTTCAGTGTGAGCGGATGCCCTAGAAAGAAGGCTACCCAGGTTCGGCCCTTCCCTTCTAATGCCTTTTGTATTCCTTACTTTATCTTAGGTATTGCTCTAATGGGTCACTTCTTTTTTACAAAGTCCTCTCGTTTCCAACGAAGACCAACCGAGAGAATGCTAAAGCCATAAAAGCTACCCTGAGGTATACAAAGAGATCTGCACCCGAGTTATTGGATTACCAGTCTATTTACCGCTCCATTATTCCAAGAAGGCAAGGCTCGCTGCTGCCCTTCTGGACTCTGATACCGAGACTGATACGTCTCTCACTCCTTTGGTCACAAGCCGTCGCAGGAGTCAAGGTGCACTTTCGAGAGAGCGCGCCTCCCCTGCCCCTAGTTTCGCAGGGAGCGGGTCTGTGGCGAAGAGAAGGGTGTTGGTGGATTTAGAGGTCAAGGCTTTCAGAGCCTCCGATGCTTTGGAAACCCCTCTAGAAAAGACCGAGGTGAAGAGCCTCATGGAAGTGAAGATGGAGGTGGGAGCTTCTGGGACCCCTGCGACTGCTGCCGAGCCCTCAGCTTCAGTCGCTGCGCAAGCAAAAAAGAGAAGAAGAGAGACTGGCAAAGCAGTGGTGGGGGAAGCTTCTAAGGATCCTGCTGAAGATGAGGCTTTTGAGAAATAGGAGCCGCCAATATCGCATGAGGGCAGGCCCATTTCCACTTCTGATTCAGTTGTCGCTTCACAAGATTTTGCCTTTGATTTGACTAAGTTTTTGTTGATGCCGGTTGATATGGCCGACCATAATGGGCCCCGTGATATTCCTATCCTAAAGGGGACCCTTCAGATGATGACTGCTGTAAGTGTTTCCTCGTTTTACTTGTCTTTATTGTTGTGTTGCTGTCTCTTTTTCTCTTAATTCTTCGTTGTCCTTTGCAGTGTATCCAGAGAATGCATCTATCCATTACCCGTGCTGAAGAGCTAGAAAGGGCCGTGTTGGAGGCCGCAATGAACGCTAAGAGACTGATGGTAAGCTTGGAGACAGAAAAGGAAGGACGCCGAACCACGGAGAGGCATTTCGTTTGAACAAGATTGTCGCTTTAGCTAAAAAATCGAAGGAGGCTGCTATTGGGGCACAGGCTCAACTCAAGGGGAAAGTGGCCGAACTGGAGGCCGTTATTGCCGTGATGGCTGCCGAGCGCTCTGCGCTGGAAGCCAAACACTGGCAACAGGGTTGAGATGAAGCTGGGGCTGCCTATAAGGAAGAGGTGCTAGTGCTGTGAGATAAGCACTTGTGAAGGGTTGGATGAGTGCCTTGGCTGCTGCGCTGGTTCCTGAAGGCTCTTCCCTGTTTCAGGATGTCCCCATTCCTTCGAGATCCTTGGGTTCGAAGACTGTTTCCGTCCCTGCTATTCTGCCAGCCGAAGTTTCCCCAAAAGCTGATTCTACAAGCAAGACTGAGGACAGTAATGTTGCCGCTGAAACGGTGGATGCTGAAGGGGTTGAAACCGTGGAGACCGAAGCCGTAGGAGATGTGGTTAAGGAGGCTTCTACTTCTCAAGAAGTTGGAGCTGCCTCTACTTTTCCTCCCGTAGACGGCCTGGACAAAATTGTTGATGTTGCTCCTGAGTTTCCCTCTGTTAATGAAAGTTGATGTTGAAAGGATTTGAACTTTTTGCTTTTCTGTTTTGATGTATTATGGCTCAGTCTCTATAACTAGCTTTCTTTCTGCACTTACCAAGACAAGTTTTCTTTTCTCTTTTCTTTTCTTTTCTTTGCTGCTGGTTATGAGGCCATCTGTGCCTTTTGTTGGATGATAGAATTTTCTCTTTGAACTTGCAATCTGATGCTGTTTGGTTTTTATGTCTAAATGTTTTCTATACTGCTTGGCCCCGGCCGAGCACTGTTGGGACCTCAGGGCCAAATAGATGCTCGGTCTGGTTCTGTACTGCTTGTAAATGGATGCTCTGTCTGATCCTGTACTACTTGCCCCCGGCCGAGCATTGTTGGGGCCTCGGGGCCGAACTGATGCTCGGTGTGGCTTTGTACTGTTTGCCCCCGGCCGAGCACTGTTGGGACCTCGGGGTCGAACTAGTGCTCGGTGTGGCTAACGGATATATGATATGGCTGTGCTTGAGTTCGTAAGTGGGTCTTACTTAGGTCCAGGTTGGTTTTTTTTTTTTTTTTTTAAAAAAAAAAAAATAATTGTTTGCCCCCACCTGGAGCTAAGTAAGATTGGTACTGAAGAATTTGCTCTTAGGTAGAACTGCTGAAGTCTGTTTCAACTTTGATAGCATAAGAGCGCTTGAATGGAATGAAGGCATGAAAGGGTGTCTTACTCAGGTCCAGCTTGGTTTGAAAAAAAAATAATTGTTTGCCCCCAACTGGAGTTGAGTAAGACTAATGCTGGAAGCTTGCTCCTGGCCAAGTTTGTTCCAACTCTGTTTGTTCGCATCAGTACTAAAGTGTTGACGTGTTGATACTTAAGAAGTTCTGTAGATGCAAAGATGTTTACTTAAGATATGTTAGTGTGGTTTCTACCAAGCAATTCCACTTGGTTAAATAAAGATGTTTTAAGATACGTTAGTGCGGTTTCTACCAAGCAATTTCACTTGGCTAAAGTCCAATTTAGTTGCCAAACATAATTCCACCAAGCAATACCACTTGGCATGTTTGAGTGCTAACCAAATTTAAATTCCGTTCAGTCGTTCTGAAACTAAGTCCATTTGGGTTAAGACCAAAGCTAATTCCGTTTGGTAAGTACCAAAGCTAATTCCGTTTGATAAACATCAAAGCTGATTCCGTTTGGTGAAAACCAAAGCTAATTCCGTTTAATAAACATCAAAGCTAATTCCGTTTAGTAAGAACCAAAGCTAATTCCGTTTGATAAACATCAAAGCTAATTACAAGAATTTGATAAATTTGAGAGAAGTGGAGGAGCATTTGCATTGGTCAACAAATAAATGCCTTTACATTCTAATAGAGAAGTCGGGGGATAATTCTATGGATAGTATTTCTTGAGATTTGCTATGTTCCAGGGCCGAGGTATAGCTCTATCGTTCAGATCCTCTAGGTAGTAAGCTCCGTTTCTGGTAGCAACTGTGACTTTGTACGGACCCTCCTAGTTAGGCCCAAGTTTTCCCTCGCCTCGTACCTTTTGTGATCCATAACTTTCCTCAAAACCAGTTCTCCAGGCGTAAATTGCCTTGGGAAAACTTTTTGATTGAAACTTCTGATGAGCTGCTGCTGATACGCTTTAAGTCTGATCAGCGCTGCTTCTCTTCGGCCATCTGCCATATCCAGTGCTTGTGCAATAGCTTCCTCGTTGCTGGAGCTTTCAAATAATTCAGACCAAAGAGTTGGGAGACCTACTTCGAGTGGAATGATGGCCTCCATTCCATAAGTTAGGGAGTAAGGAGTTTCTCCCGTCGAACGCCGTGCGGTGGTTCGGTAGGCCCATAATACGTGAGGTAACTCTTCAACCCATTTGCCTTTTGCATGTTCAAGCCGCTTATTTACTCCATTGATGATGGTTTTGTTTGACGCTTCTGCCCTATCCATTACTCTGTGGGTACCCTAGAGAAGAGTTCCTATACTCGATTCTGAGGTCGACACAAAACTTTCTGAAGACCTTACCATTGAATTGTGTTCCATTATCCACAATCAGTACCCGTGGAATACCGAAACGCACCACCACATTTCTCAAAACAAACCGCTTCGTGTCTGTCTCTTTGATACTTCCCAGCGCCTCAACTTCAACCCACTTAGTGAAATAATCGGTTGCGGCAATGAAGAACCGCCTGTTCCCAGTGCCTCGCACCAATGGTCCGACAATATCCAGTCCCCATTGCGCAAAGGGCCATGGGCTGGTGAGAGGAGTGAGAGTTTTAGCTGGTTGATGAATGAGTGGAGCAAACTTTTGACATTTGTCACACTTCTGCACATACTGCTGCGCATCTTGTTGCATCCGTGGCCACTAGTACCTGTGAGTGAGGGCTCGGTGTGCCAGTGACCTTCCGCCGACGTGGCATCCGCAAATTCCATCGTGAATTTCGTAGAGAACATTCTCGACGAGATTTGGATGTACACATAGGAGGTAAGGGCCAAGATAGGAGCGTCTGTACAGCTTCCTCGATGGTGAGATCCAGAACCAAGCTGACTTATGTCTGACCTTGTTGGCTTCCCTTTTGTCTTCAGGGAGTGTACCAGATTTCAGAAAAGCAAATATTGGATCCATCCAGCTCGGCTCTAAGTTGTTGCAGAGGACTGAAGATGCAATACTTGGTTCTGGCACAAACTCAACCCAAACTTTTCTGGCATCCTTTGTATCCACTAATGAGCCGAGGCATGCTAGAACATCAGCATGGTTGTTTTTCCCGATTGATTCGTTCCACTCATATGGATTGAAATTTTCTGAGTAGGTCTTTGGCCTTTCCTGCGTACATAGCCATTCTTTCATCTCGTGTTTCATAGACCCCAGAAAGCTGGTTTACCACTAGTTGTGAATCACTGAAAACAAGAAGCTATTCTGCACTAAAGTGTTCGGCGCTACACAAGCCAGCCAATAACGCTTCGTACTCGGCCTCGTTGTTTGAAGCCTTCCAACCGAGCCTGAGAGCTTATTCCCAGATAAACCCTTCTGGTGAAATAAGTACTACTCCTGCCCCCGAGTCTCGGTTATTGGACGATCCATCAACATAGAGCTGCCAGATGTTTCCAATAAAGAGTTTCCATGCTTCCGAAGCGTAGGGTTTTCCTTGTTCGGTAGTGCATGGCACCTGTGCCAAACTCGGATCCCCCGATTCGGTGCTCTGGGTGGGAGCAAATTCTGCGACAAAATCCGCTAAGACCTGGGCCTTGATCGCTGTCCTGGGTTGATATCGAATGTCAAACTCACCAAGTTCTACCGCCCATTTTGCTGTTCGGCCAGAGAAATCGGCTCGGCTGAACACAGATCTGAGAGGGAATTCAGTGAGGACGTTAATAGTATGCCCCTGGAAGTAATGTTGCAGCTTTCTTAAGGCGATAAATAGCGTGTATGCTAACTTTTCCAACGGTAGATACCGTGTCTCAGCATCTAGTAAGTCTTGCTGACATAATATACAGGCCTCTGTTCCTTGTTCACTTCTCGAATTAATACTGCGCTCATGACATGATCTGAGACTGCCAGATAGAGGTACAGCTCCTCTCCTGGTTCTAGAGTGGTCAGTAGAGGAGGTGTGCTGAGGTATCTTTTAAGACTTTGCAGTGCTTCGGTACATTCGCTACTCCATTCAAATGCTGCATTTTTCCTCAAAAGTTGGAAGAAGGGCTTCATCCGGTCTGAGGATTTGCTAATAAACCGATTCAGTGCGGCCGCCATTCCAGCTAATTTCTGTATTGCTCTGATTTGATCTGAATTCGTTTCAATTCCTCTATGAGTGACCATGTATCCCAAGAACTTCCCTGTTCTTACCCCGAAAGCGCATTTTGAGGCATTGAGGCAAAGCTGGTGGTTTTTCAGGATGGCAAAAACTTCTCTCAAGTCAGCGAGGTGGTTTGTAGCGAGCTTGCTTTTTACTACCATATCGTCTATATAGGCTTCCATGGTTTTTCCCAGTTGGTCCTTGAACATCCGAGTGATCATTCGCTGGTAGGTTGCCCCGACGTTCTTGAGGCCGAATGGCATTACTTTGTAGCAGTAAGTTCCCCTTGGAGTGATGAATGCTGTCTTTTCCTGGTCCGGACCGAACAGTGGTATCTGGTGATAGCCGCTGTAAGCGTCCAAAAAGCTCTTGCGTTCATGCCCTGCTGTCGAGTCTACTAGTTGATCGATGCAGGGCAGCGGAAAGCTGTCTTTAGGGCAGGCTTTATTTAAGCTGGTGAAGTCGACGCAGACTCTCCATTTTCTGTTCTTCTTCTTGACTACAACTGTGTTAGACAACCATTGCGGGTACTGAACTTCTCTGATTGCTCCTGAAGCCAGGAGTTTTTCGATTTCGGCGATTACTGCTTCAGTGTGCTCAACTGAGGATCTCCGACTTTTCTGCACAATGGGCCGAGCTGAAGGGTTGATATTGAGCTTGTGGCAAGCAAATTCTGGGTCCAACCCTAGAATATTATATGCTGACCACGCGAATACCTCCATATTTTCCCTCAGCAGTTCCAACAGCTAAAGTTTCTCATCAGCGCCTAGCGAGGTACCGATAAAGAAGTACTTTTCTGGGTCATCCTCTTTTACCAAGACTTTCTCTAAATCCTCTACTATCTTTTCCTCTGGGGCTCCCCCTACATCTTCCAAGACCGGCTGTTCGGCCACTTCTACCGTCTGTACCCGATTGCAGAGCTGCTTTGCCTTTAATGCTGCCATGAAGCAATGTTTGGACGCAACTTGATCCCCTGAGATCTGCTCTACTCCGTGTTCCATTGGGAAACGGATGAGCTGGTGGTAGGTTGAAGGGACCGCCTCCATTTGATGAATCCACGGACGGCCCAGTATGGCGTTGTAAGAGGATGGTGTATTAATAACGAAGAATTCTATCTGGAGGGTTTTTGTTCCCGCCACGACTGGCAACACTATTTTACCAAGCGGCCATTTTGGCTGTGAATTGAAACCGACCAACGGGGCTGCCGCTAGGGTGAGGTGCTGCTCAGAAAGACCAAGCTTTCTGAACAAGTCATAATACAGGATGTCTGCTGCACTGCCTTGATCTACCAAGACTCGTTTTACGTCAAACCGTTTCCCAATTTCCACAGTTATAATTAATGCATCAGTATGTGGGTGTTGTATGCCTTCTAAATCTTTGCTAGTAAATGAAACAGTGCACAAGGGGGATTTAGGTACTGTACATACCTTTTTCGATGTAGGCTCGACTGACATGACCCGCTGAACTTGTACAGCCTTAGCGATCTCTTCTTTCAGTGCCTCCTCAGATTCCTGAGTCGTTGTCCTGTGGATCACATTTATTATCAGCCGAGGTGGATGCTCCATATTTGGTTCTAGTGGTGGGTTCCCCAATTCGGTCACTTCCTTATCCTGATCAATGTAATCCCTGAGGTGTCCAGCTGCCACTCTCTCTCTCTCTCTCTCTCTCTCTCTCTCTCTCTTACTTCACAACTAAGCAAATAAAAGCTATACACCAAACCAAAAATCCTTAATCTGATCCCCCAAATTCTCCGGTACCGACTCACTTTTCCGGACAATTTCATGACCTCTCGCCGGTGATGTCTCCGGCGATTATGGATGTCCAATCTCCCCTCACTTCCCCACCCCAAATGCAACCAAAACAACAATAATCGTTCACTCCGCTAAACCCTAACCCTAACCCTAACCCTATCTTCCCTTTCGATTCGGGCTCGAATCTCCCCGAGCAGCATCGAAGTTTGAACCTTGGCTTCTCTTTGCCTTTTGTGCCGCGAATGAGTTCAGAGAAGTCGAATTCTTCTGCAGTTTCGGGGCGTTCGAAGCCAAGGCTTGTGAAAATTAGGAGATAGATGGGTTCTCAGCAAGGGAAGTCTTCAAATAAGTCGGGTTTGAATCCTTTTCAGTCTGTTTTGGAGAATTCTAATCAAGTTAACAATGCTACTAGTAGTTCATCAAATGGGTTCAATTCTTTGGTTGGGGATATGGGTTTTGTGTTTGGTTTACATAAGAACAGTTTGATGTCGAATTTGAATTCAGAAAAGGAACAATGTACTGGAAGTGCGGAAGGGTTTGGGAGCTTCAATAATGTGGGTTTTGTGTTTGGTGTGAATAAGAGTAATTCGGATTCGAATTCACATTTAGAGCATAAAGAATCTAGTGGAGGTGTGGGAGAATTGGGTGCCAATGTGGGATTTGTGTTTGGTGCTAATAAGAGTAGTTCTTTAACGAATTCGGACTTGGAAAGGAGACCATCCAGTGGAAATGTGCAACAGTTGGGTGTTGATAAGTTTGGGGAACTCAATTATGGAGGTTTTGTGTTTGGTGTGAATAAGAGTAAGTCAGATTCGAATTCACATTCAGAGCATAAAGAATCTAGTGGAGGTGTGGGAGAATTGGGTGCCAATGTGGGATTTGTGTTTGGTGCTAATAAGAGTAGTTCTTTAACGAATTCGGACTTGGAAAGGAGACCATCTAGCGGAAATGTGCAACAGTTGGGTGCTGATGAGTTTGGGGAACTCAATTATGGGGGTTTTGTGTTTGGTGTGAATAAGAGTAATTCGAATTCGAATTCACATTCAGAGCATAAAGAATCTAGTGGAGGTGTGGGAGAATTGGGTGCCGATGTGGATTGTGTTTGGTTTGGTGCTAATAAGAGTAGTTCTTTAACGAATTCGGACTTGGAAAGGAGACCATCCAGTGGAAATGTGCAATAGTTGGGTGATGATGAGTTTGGGGAATTGGATTATGAGGGTTTTGTGTTTGGTGCCAAAAAGAGTAATTCAGTTTCAAATAAAAATTCAGAACAGAGAGCATCTAATGGAAGTGAGGGGCAAATGCATGCCGATGAGTTTAGGAAATTTGACAGTGTGCAATTTGGCTCCAAACCTACCACTTCAGTATCCAGTTCAAATTTCGAAGCAAGAGAACCCAGTGTAAATGTGGAAATTTTTGGCGAGGGAGGGGAGACGATGAAAGAAAAGAATAAGGCAGAGTTCAGGAAGCTAGATGATCAGTGTTTTGTCTTTAGTGGAGATTTAATGTCAAATTCAAATTTGAAAAAGAAAGAATCTCATGAAAGTGTTGAGAAATCGGCTTTTGATGTAAGCGGAAGATGAAATTAGATTTTGGGAAATTAGATAATATAAGTTTTGTGCTTGGTGGTAATTGGAGTGAACTGACATCAAACTTAGATTCGGTGAAGAGTGAATCTAATGAAAATGGAGGAAAATCAGTACCAATTGGCAGCCAGAAGATGAAACTTGGAGCATAATTGGGGCTGTCTTACGGCTTTGTCAAAATGGGTCATCTCTAGGCTTTGACATTTACTCACGTCATTTTGTGACTTTGAGTTCTGTCAAAGAGGGGCAACTGTAGACACCCCGTTTTTGACGACACTTCAAGACTTGGATGTTCTTGTAGGTACATCCGATGACAAGTCTGTTTGCTCGCCGAGCACTCAAAGTCCATGGCGAAGCGCCACAGGTTTGAGCCTTCCAAACCATGCATCCATTTTGTCTCCTTTTTGGACCATGTCTTGGTCTTTCTCCCTTGCAGTTTTTGAAGGCCTGCCAGCGATCTATGAAGGCTACCGACCAGAGCTTCTAGTCTGTCGGCCATTGAAGTGCCTTGCCAGCCATCAATGATGCCTTGCTGGCTATCACTGATGGTCGGCCGGCCACCAATGTTTTCTGTAGATATTTTGTGCTTGGTTGCACAGATGCTTGCATCTGTCCACCCGTGGAGGGTTGGATCTCCTTGTATAGAATTCATTTTTTCTATATATAGGGAGGCCCTCTCTCATGTTTTAAGGTTGGAATATTTCAAACTCAAAATTTTCCTCTCTCTCTAGATTTCTCTCTCTCTCTCTCTCTCTCTCTCTCTCTCTCTCTCTCTTGCATTTCTCTACACTTTTGCCTAGTTACACTATAGTTTTGCATATCAACCCTTAACCTAAAGTGATCATCTTTGAGCTGAGGGCCTTTGAGGTCTTGATTGAGCTCTTGGAAGTGGTTTTGGCTTGTATTTGTGCTTAAAGTGGTGTTTGGCTTCAAGAGGTATAACATTAATCTTTTGACTTGTTTTAGTACACTTGTTTTCCTTCCTTTTTCCACTGTTTTTGGGTTGTTCTTGAGCTATAAAAACTCTGTCAAAATGGGCTGAAATTTGTGGTTTGAAGCCATTTTAAGGTAGGAAGTGGTTCACCATTCTTTGTACATTGTTTGTGAGGCTTCTCCACTAGTGTTTCCCATTTTTAAACCTTCTTTTTTCGAGCCTTTAACCACTGAATTTCAAAGTATTTTCAGTGGCAAAAAATTTGTTTTGAAGTCCAAAATTGGAGGGGTTAGCCTCCCCTTCTAGTGTCTTGTTTGCTAACCTAGTTAACTTCATATGTTAGCCAAGTCCAACATGTTTTAGCCTCTGAAATAGCCTGCTTTAGCTCTATTTTGGGCTGGTTAGTTCATTTGAGTCTTGTTTTGCATGGTTGTAGTGTAATAGTCTTCACAAGTTGGTGTTTTATGGTCTTAGACACCTCTTGTTTGAGTTGATAGCATTTGTTGGTGTTGTTTTTCACTCAATTTCAGCACTATAAACTCTGCAACCTCCCTCTTTGCTTCACTTTTTCATTTTCTTTTGAGGATTGTTTTAAGCTTGGGATCCTTTAAGCTTGAGATTGAGGTCATGCTTAATGGTTGAATCCTCTTTGAGGGTTCATTATCAACGACACGATCTCTCTCTTGCCATACGTTATCTCTTGGTTGACATTTCTTTCATCTTAGAAGACACTCACCAATGGACAAATGGATTAAAGAATGATTTGGTAACTAAAATGTGTAAACAAAATTGGCAAGTTATCCACCCAAAAAAACAAAATTGGCAAGTAAAAGTGGCAAGATAAACATTTCTTTGTGTTGCATTGCATGTGTTCAAATCGGACGTTAATTTAAACATAAGGAAAATGGGACATTTCATACTCAAAAGTGATGAAATGTGTCACTTTCTTAGGTCTCTGTTGCCCTTGATCATGCATGATAGGGTGATGGTTCTTGAGTATCTTGTTTTGCATTTATTGAGCTTACACAACTTGAAGCACAAGCCATCATGCAATGAATTTGCTTAGATTGGTGGTTTGTGATTTAAGTTCACAATTCCTTGGATTTGTCCATAAAAAAGATGGGTGAATTGTGCATCTAATCCTTGGAAAAAAAACCTTCTTTTTGCTCTGTTTGTACTCTGTTGCAGCATGGTGATCCAGTGCATCAGTGGCCGACAGGCCACTATCCATGGCCAGCAGTGCACTATTGATGGCCGGCAGGCCACCTTCTTGGCCAACAGATGGCCGGCAGTATTCATCCATGGTCGGCAGGCCATTGATGTAAACTTCAACAGATTTTGGTAAGGTGGTGCCGAAAGGTCCTAAAAATGTTCAACTCTGCAAATAGAGGCTTTCGAGAGCCAAATGGAGGTCTTTTCGGGCGAAAACCAAGTATATGCATCCTCCACTTCTTGAGGCGAAGTAGTGGCAGCGTAGTTTTATTACTTAGTTTACTTACATTTGTGTTGTAATAATTAGGTAATTAATTAGCTAGTTATTTATTCGATTTGTAAGAATTAGCTCAATTAGTTTAGCCCTAATTAGTTGCTAGTTAGTTAGCTTTTATTCATTCGGACTCTCCTTCGTGAGAGCGTATTGTAATAATGTGTATGTTTTCCAACCCCACGTCTTTTTCCATTTTATTTAATCCCTTTTGATGGTTAGATTAGGGACATATTTCAATTAGTATACCTTATGCTTGCATACATTCATCTTGTATTGCATGCACCGAGGCTCGGCGCATCATTCAAACTGCATTGTCATTTCAATAATTATTTGAATACGTGTTTAACCGCATGTTATCAAATTAATTCATATGCCATATTCGTAATCAAGCCTATCAATTACATATCGCATGTATTGCATTAGTCATCTTGTATAGTTAAGAATCACGCATATTTTTCCAACTCATGTTTTCTTAGCTTAGAGTACTAGGTGAATTTTATGTTTTAGCATACTTGCATGAATGTGGATGATGTCATGTCTAGCATACTTGCCATGAGGCTAAATGCTTAAGTGATTAACTGTTTGAATGCTTGTAGATGAAGGGTTATTGTTTGAATTGAAACAATTCAACAAATGTATGTTTTAAGCCCACTTTGTTGAGTGGCAATCCATTTTAAGCCCATCATGTTTGGTAGTAAATTCGCAAATCTTTATGCCCAATTGAGGTGGCAAATTCGAACCATTTTCACAATCAGACATGAGTTGAATTGTTCTCAATTAAGCAAACTAGTCTATACTTGATTGTGCGCATCACATAGTAATGCTAGTTTAATAACTGGAACAAGAGCACATAATATTTATAAAAAATCATATCATGATTAGTAGAAGCCGATCTTTGATCGGGCAAGCGAAGGTGCTCAATTCATAATCTTCCCCTTTTATACCTAAGTTCCCGAGCCGAGGCAACTTTGGTGATAACGGACACGTGACCTTTGGCACGAGTCATGGGTTTCCTAAATTCCCCCCAAAAAAATATTTAGGTGGCGACTCTATATTTGACAAAGTAGTCCAATTTTGGCACTTTTGATTCAAAATCAATTTTCCAAAACGATTTGTTGGATTTGGACTCTTTGGTTTTTACTAGTTTTACATTGCACTTATGAGATTAGATTCAAAATCATGGGAGTCTGAACTGTAGGGCTTTCTTTCGAACCTTCCGAAAGGGGGTGCGAAAAAGGCGAGCTACAATTTTTCATTTTCCCGCTTCTCTCTCTTACTTTTTCCTTTTCTCACCCATCATTTTATGATCCCATGATCCCACATTCCTCCCTCTTTTGTTTTTATTGTTTTATTTTCTCCAATTTTATTTTTCTCTCTATTTGTTTATTTTTTTTATTTTCTCTTTTTTATTCAATATATTTTACACATATTTTCATACAATGTATGTATGCCCGTAATACATTAAGACATTACGGACATACATACAATTTTCATATAATTATATAAACAAAAGTATTATTATATGTATGTCTGTGGAAATTGTATGTATGATAGGTACATTTATCTATCTAGCTATGTATTATATAAGCAAAAATTAATTTTCATGAGGAGTTTATGAGAACTCTAAAATTTTATAATAAATTTATGAATTTATTAATTTAAATAATATTAGAATTATAATTACATTTTAATCCTAACATTATTTATACCCAACTTTTAAATACGAACATACGCTAGTTAATTAATATATCAGGATGCGTATAACAGCACCAATTTTAAAATAATCATTTTACGTATAATTTATAAGTTAATTTTTTTTAATCAAAAAAATAAAAAATAAAATAGAGAGGTGATGGTGTTGCCAAATGAGTTCGGAAAAAAAAAAAAACGCACACACACACACACAAAACCACTTTCACCATAGAATCAGAAATCATTCACTATGCTTGGTTACCACTTTTCAAAAACACTTTTCAGAAAATTTTACTTTCTTATTTTTCGTATTTTTTTGTTTTTACTGAATTTTTTTAATATTTTGAGCAATTTTTTTAATTTTTAGACATACCTAATATAAATATACCTAAAAAGTAAAAAAAAAAATTTGAAAAAAACCTTTTAAAAATTCACTAAATACCAAAAATATAAAAAAAATATATATATGAGAATTCAGTACATTTTTTGTATTTTTGTGTATTTATTAATTTTTAAAAATATTTTTTCACAAATTTTTTACTTTTTAGATATATCTAAGTAAGGTGCATCTAAAAAAGTAAAAAAAAAATGTTTAAAATTTTAAAAATATGCACTAAAAACAAAAGAATACGAAAATCAAAAAACTCAGTTTTCAAAAAACTTAATTCAAAAAACTCAAACCAAACACACTGATTATTGTTTTTCCTCTTTCTGGATTTTCCATTTTTGCTTTCCTTTGGAATCATCAACAACCAATCACCGATCATGTCCACAGCAATTTACGAGCTCTCTTCCTTCTCTTCAATCAACCGCAGACTACATCTACACACTCGGCCATGCCCTACCGGTCGTTCGAAGGTGAGAGTCCTGCTCTCAAAACCCCCAAACTTTTTCAGACTCCGTTTGGTTCCCAAGAAAATGCTAGAAAATTAAATAAATTTGATTTTTTTTTACTGGGTTATATGCGATTTGCGGAGGTAAAACCTCTACTCAACTATTCAGTCATTTTTTGCCTCCAATTTGGGGGTTTATACTTGTATTTGTATTAGATGTACAAAATAAATTCAAATTCCCAGCTTTTTATTATGAGGGTTATTTTGTCTGCAAGAAATCCTCAATAGGAATATTTTCATTTGCTAAAATTGGGTGCAAGTTTTACTAATGAGTGATTTATATTTTTGTCCTAATTTTTAGAATTTGCAAGTGGTACCGACTGTTGGAAATCTTTTTTAGTTTGTATAGGTACTGGCTGTCATATAGACGAAAAATATATTTAAAAATATATATTATTTATTTTTAAAAGATAAATTTGATAAAGTAAAAATATTACTATTATTGAAGTGTTTTAATTTTTTCATAATTTTGAAAAAATGTTATCTAAGAGATTGTTATAAATAATAATAATAAAAAAATGGTCTTTCTTTGGACAGTTCATGCTACATCGAATGGTCTTTTATGTTGTGTTTGTTTCATAGGGTAAGAATTTGAAAATGAAAAGATGTATAAAATGTAAGTGAAATATAATTATGTTTCATATATATTTTATATATATATATATATATATATATTTTCCTTCTAAATCTCTTCTCGAATTTATAAACCAAACATAGCCCCTTGGTCAATAACATGATAAAGGGAAAAGTTATGGATCATGAAAATTTTATCATGAAAATGATCATGAAAAATTTATAATCTTTGGATTACCTTGATTAGTGTGTGATGCTTTATTCTAAGTGTAATCCAAAGGTCACAAAGCTTTCATGATTATTTTCATGAAAAATTTTTCATGATACCTAGCATTATTGCATGATAAAATCAAGTGTAAGGGCAGACTGATTGGGTATTTAGGCTGTTTGTTTGGTAGAAAGAGTCCCCAGTGTCTCTCAACTTCGTCTCCGGGCATCTGATTCTAATCAAGCATGGCCAAAATGTAAGTCTCTATAGCCCTTCCCGGCCTTTTCGGTGTCCCTCCTTTCACCTGCTGAATCAAATTGTTATGGTAGATCCTTGCATTGTCAACAGATGTACCAGTTCCACCAGCCGAAGGCCAACCGGTTTCAGACACAACGATCTCCAAAGAGCCACTGCCCGCCTTCTCAATCGCGGAGTAAAAAGTATCTAGCATTGCATCAAATAGATTTTGGTATTAGAGCAAGCCATCAGTCATCACAACCGAAGGAGATGTGAATAGAGCGTAATCAAGACTAGTGCTATTCGTGTTGCCTGCATAACTAAAATAAGGGTACAAGTTAACGAGCAATGCCGAACCGTTGCTAACCAAGAAACCAATGATGGGGTCGATAAAGGATGATCGAATTTCGGGCCTAAAAGAGCCTACTGATGGAGGAAAGCTGTTTCCTATCAATCCAGTGTTTACAGCAGTGGAGACTTTAATTTTGTAGTCAAGCTTTGCCGAGAGAATGACGGTGTTCACCTTTTGCATCGCGGGAAGAAGAAATTGAGCTGTGTTGGAAGATGGATCGACTTCATTGCCAACTGCGATGTACTTGATTTTGACATTGCCATAGTTTTGACATTGTTTTGGACCCATGTATCTGCTGCAGCTTGCTAGAAGCAAATGTTTGGAGATTGGGGTTTGGAATACCTAGAATGAGCTCAATGTTGGAGCCTCCAAGGGCTCGGAGAGCTTGTTGGTTTGGGTCATAGAGTCTCATTCTTTGGATGCCATTTTGGATGTAAAGAGCTACAACTTCTTGTCCAGATGGCAAGTCATCACCAAGCATTCCATAACAAACTCCTATTTGGGCATCTGCATTTTGTAAACAAAACAAATTAGGTTTGTACTATAATTGCTTAATGGCATATTGAATTGTTAATCACATACTCATCTAAAAACTTAAACTATTAAAAAGCAAAACAATTTTATTATATATTATCCTCAAATACTTACAATAACTTTAAGCTTGTAGATTCAAATCTCGAGACACCATTTTATGTATTATGTCAAAGGTGTTTGGTATACCTCCTTATTAGAGTGTGTGTAACAACCCTCGTACGATTACCGTATAACCACTGAATTATATACGGATTATTGCTCAACTGGACCGCTAATGACTGATAATCGAATTAACTGAAGTACTGAATGGACTGATTGAAATTGAAGCTGAAATTGAATGAGTTTATTTGTTATATTGCATATTGCATCTGTTTGATTGATTGATTATCTGTTTAAATTTATATGTTTAAACTGCTAATTGAAGGCCTTATCGGCGGCCGATTTAGAAAACCGTTTAGTGTTTTGTAATCACGAGAATATTTGTGATTTAATGGTATATTTATCTGAAAATTGTTTAGGAACGATTAAATTAGATTAATTAAAGCCAATTAAAGAGTTTGACGTAATTACCACTTTGCCATTGAGTGGACCTTTGTCTAATCTTGTATTGAGCCTTATACATTTAGTTAAAACAACATTTCACCAGCTCTATTCCTGCCTACACCGAAATTAGAGAGAGAGAGTAGGAGATTGGAGGATTTCATCTTGCATGCTTGGAATTTGAGAGAATTAAAGTGTAAATTGGCATAATCTAACTTCCTTACCTTGAAATTGAGCCTTAGGTAAGTGAAATCATCATCTTCTTGTTGTTTTTAAGTTCCATCTTGCATGTATCATGATTATAGGGAAGTAAGTCATGATTTAGTTCATAAATGTTGAATTGGAACTCCATGGATGCATGCATGCTTGGATTGGTGCATTTTGAAGTTGAATCCATGATGAAATGTTCATGCATGCTCATGTTTTTATCAAAGACCATGTTTTCATTTGGTTTTCCAACTATTGAGCTCTATAGAGCAAGATTTGAAGATTGAATTTGGTTTAAAGCTCATGCATTGCATGTTTGCAAAATGTTCTTGAAATGGGTTTGAAAAATGGCTTTAATTGACCAACTCTTGGCCCTTGCATGTGTAAATTGGCTTTTGAAACTTGTTGTATATTGAATGTGGATGTATTTTCCAGAATTTGGGGCCAAGAGGTTGAGTTTTGGGTGTTTGAATGCTTAGTTCGAACTTGGGAGACAAATCTGGAAATTCCAGATTTGGCTTCTTCGCTCGAGCGAAGGATTCCTCGCTCGAGCGAGCCCTTTGGTTTTGCAAGCTCGCTCGAGCGAGCATCGAGCGTGTATCGCGCGTAAAAATCGAGCATCCAGTACTTTTACTGTTCATCAGTTCGCTCGAGCGAAGGATTGTTCGCTCGAGCGAAGCCTTTGATTTTGGAAGCTCGCTCGCGAAGAAAGGCTCGCTCGAGCGAGGAGCCTATTTTCAGCAACTTTTGAAAAATGCCTTCCAACTGTATTTTTGCATCCTCATCCCATTCTAGGCATTCTTAGGCCTAGTTTAAGACATCTTAATGAGGATAGACATAGAACCACACCGAGGAAATTTAGGGATTTAATTATCGTCTTCCCGACTGTGAACTTAGTGTGTGTTCTATTTGTTAACTGGTTAGGGTTGGCAACTGGAGAGACGCGCTCTAGCACATTGTAGCCCAATCACTGTGAGTAACAATTGTTGTAAAGATATGTTCAAAATGGACTATCTTTTGAATACTGAACTGAACTGTTTACTGAACTGGAATTATTTACTGAATGAATGTATGTCCTTTATTTCTGAACTGTATTGTGGCATCCTTAGCACTACTGTTACTGACTGTTACTGTTACAGAGATCTCTGTCGGTTCCCTTGTGGAACCATACTGTTTACTGAATGACTGGCCATCATTACTGTTCGGTCTTTTGACCTACTGTTACTGTTATGCTAATGGATGTACCACATATGACTGTTTATTGTACTGAACGACTGTAATACTGATTGAAATAATGAACTGTTTTCGTTACTGTAAGGACATTACATTCTTAACCTCTTTATACATTATGTTATTCACTGGGCTTTAGCTCACTGCTCATATATATATGTAGGTGTACAGGCACCGGACCAGAGCTAGAAGCGTCGGGGTAGAGTTCCAGTTTTGTCAGCCAGCCTATGTGCCTCACTGTGAGGTTCCGCATTGCCGTGTTATGGCCATTGGGATTTTGTTTTAGTTTTTCCGTCGGTCTCCTCACCGTGTTGTATCACTGTATAGACTGTCTACTGTTTTACTGTACTGTTATCGAGGGATTAAGTCCCCGTACTGAATGTTGTGTGTGATTGTATAGACTGTATATAGACCGTACTGTTTTGAACTGTATGAATGCATGAAAAATGTTTTTGGCATACAGATTTACACAGCTCAATGGACACTAGTTATTTACTGTATTGGCTTCCGCCAGGCCCTGAACTCTGTTATACTGTATTACTGTTAAGCAGGCCTTCGGTAATCACGGATTACTGGCCGGTTACGGTGCTAAACCATAGGGCCGGGTTTGGGTCGTGACAGTGTGGGACCAATTGGTTTTGGAAAAAGAGTTTAATTTGTTGTAGTATTAATTATAATATTTTTATATATTATATTTAATTTGAGGACCCAATCTAATTTGGAAACAACTAAGGTTTTGATAAAAAAAACCCTAGATTCACAATAGAGGATTTTGTATTGTTTTTCCCAAAGCAAAGTGCAGCCGTTTTCTTGGTGAGATGGTGCTTCGGCAAAATCATTGAAGTAAAGCAGCAGTGGCCTAATTAATTTGTTTTTCCCCGAAGTGGAGTAAAGCAGCAGCAAATTGATTTCGGTGATATAAGGTTTGGTGCTTCTTTGTTTGGGTGCTTTGGTGGTGTTGATTTGGGTTGTTATTTTGGGTCTTCTACAACTCTGGTTCTAAAGATTTTGGTTCATCTATTTGGTGAGGTCTTTCCTCTTGTTTATTTGTGATTATTTGAAATTCACCTAAAGGTGGTTTTGTGAGACCATTCGTGTCTCGTTTGTAATCGTTTGGAACTTATTTGGTTGATAGTGGAATCGGATTTCGATCCCGTGGACGTACCTCACATTGAGGGAACCACGTAAAAATTCTTGGGTTGCCTTTGATTTAATTTTTCCGCATTGGTTTTTATTCCCATTGATTGATTTACTTGTGGGGAATCACATCTATTTTCCCTAACAACTGGTATTAGAGCTTACGATTTATTGGGGTTTATTTATTTGTGTAAATCAATGGAAGGGAATGTGGGTCGTATGTCTAGCTTCAATAGAAACAATTGGGTAACTTGGAAAACTAAAATGGAGGACCTATTATTTTGTAAAGATTTGTATGGACCCATTGAGGGTGATAGTGGCAAACCTGATGATATGAAAGATGATGAGTGGAAGAGGTTAAATCGAAAGCTGTTGGTGTCATCCGTCAATGGATTGATGACAGTGTGTTTCATCATGTTGCCACTGAAACTTCAGCACATGATTTATGAAAAAAATTATAGAGTCTTTATGATAGAAAATCAGCCACAAATAAAGCCTTTCTGTTTCGTAAGTTGGTTAATTTAAAATATAAAGAGGGCAGCCCTATTCCGAAACATCTGAATGAAATAAAGAGTATTGTTAACCAACTTGCTTCTATGAAAATTATTTTTGATGATGAGTTGCAGGCTTTGATGCTACTTAGTTCTTTGCCCGAAAGTTGGGAGACTTTGGTTGTGACAGTTAGTAATTCGGCGCCCAATGGAGTTGTCACAATGGGCCAAGTCACTAGTAGCCTGTTGAATGAAGAAACCAGAAGAAAATCAGCGGGTTCCTCTCATTTGGAAGCATTTGTTGTGAGAGGCCGAAGCAAAACAAGGGGGAGGAGTAAGACTCGTCATGGTCGTGATCAAAGCCGTGACAAATCAAAAGATGGTTCTTTTTCAAAGAAAGACGTTGAGTGCTACTATTGCCATGAGAAAGGGCACATGAAGCGGGAATGCCGAAAGCTTAAGAACAAGGAGAAAAGGCGTGGCAAAAGTGTGGATAAGAAACAAGAAGACACAACGGTAGTTACTACCGATGATCTCATGGTCGTTTGTGAAGATGATTGTATCAATTTTGTGGGCCAAGAGAGTCATTGGGTGATTGATTCTGGTGCTTCTTTTCATGTGACTTCTCGAGTTGATTTCTTCACTACCTACACTGCAGGAGATTATGGTTCTGTTCGAATGGGTAATGAAGGTTTGTCCAAGATTATCGGCATGGGTGATGTTTGTTTGGAAACAAATTTGGGCTGTAAGTTGTTGCTTAAAGATGTGAGGCATGTTCCCGACATTCGCCTTAATTTGATCTCTACTGGGAAGTTAGATGATGAAGATTACAACAACAAATTTGGTGATGGAGTATGGAAGCTCACAAAGGGTTCTTTGGTGGTGGCTAAGTGCAAGAAGACTCATACACTTTATTCGATGCAAGGAAAAATTTGTAAAGGTGTTGTCAATGCACTTGAAGATGATACTTCTACCGAATTATGGCACAAGCGGCTTGGCCACATGAGTGAAAAGGGGCTGCAAGTATTGTTCAAGAAAGAGCTTCTACCCGGTTTTGAAAGGTACACATCTTAAAACTTGTGTTCATTGTTTGGCGGGTAAACAACATAGAGTTTTTTTCATAAAAATGTTGCTTCTAGAAAAGCAAATGTTTTGGAGTTGATTCATTCGGATGTTTGTGGTCCTTTAAAAGTTAGAACACATGGTGGTGCACTTTATTTTGTTACTTTCATTGATGATTATTCAAGGAAAGTTTGGGCTTTTCTACTAAAAACTAAAGATCAAGTTCTAGAAGTATTTAAGCATTTTCAGGCCATGGTTAAAAGAGAAACAGGCAGAAATTGAAGTGCATCCGATCAGACAATGGTGGTGAATACACTGGGCCATTTGATGAGTATTGTCGCAGCCAAGGTATTCGGCACCAAAAGACAGTTAAGAAGACTCCTCAACAGAATGGCGTTGCCGTGAGGATGAACCGCACCATTGTGGAAAGAACAAGGTGTTTGCTTTCACAAGCTAAATTGCCAAGATCCTTTTGGGGTGAGGCAATGAGTACAGCGGTTGATGTGTCAATTTATCTCCTTGCTATCCTTTGAATGGTGATGTTCCTGAAAGAGTTTGGACTGGCAAAGATGTGTCTTATGAGCACTTGAGAGTGTTTGGTTGCCGAGCTTTTGTTCACATTCCAAAGGATGAGAGGTCCAAGCTTGATAGTAAGTCAAGACAATGTATTTTTCTTGGCTATGGGCGTGATGAATTTGGTATAGACTGTGGGATCCGGTCGACAAGAAAGTCATTCGAAATCGTGATGTTGTGTTTCTTGAAGACCAAACAATGAAGACTTTGGCAAAGGTGATCAACCGGAGCCAAAAACTAGTGATCTCATTGATATGGATCCATCTCCTTCATCTTCAGTTGATGATGAGAAAATGGGGGAGATGTGCAGCCACCTATTGAAGAAGTGGAGGATGATGCTAATCCTAATGAAGTTGAGCCAGAAATTGAGGAAGAGCATCCAACTCAAGAACCGCCACCACAACTTGAGTTAAGAAAATCTACAAGGGACCGACAACCTTCAAGAAAGTATCCTCCCAATGAATTTGTGTTGATTCCGATCAAGGGGAGCCGGAGAGCTACCAAGAAGCAATTGAGCATGCAAAGAAAGATGATTGGAAAATGACCATGGAAGAGGAGATGAATCCTTGCTTGAAAACCAGACTTATGATTTAGTGAAGTTGCCTAAAGGGAGGAAAATTCTGAAAAATAAGTGGGTTTTCAAATTGAAGAATGATAGGAAGAATCTGAGGTACAAAGCACGTCTTGTGTGTGAAAGGCTTTGGGCAAAAGAAAGGTATTGACTTTGACGAGATTTTCTCACCGGCTGTAAAGATGTCTTCTATTCGGGTTGTACTTGGCATGGCTGCAAGTATGAACCTTGAAGTTGAGCAACTTGATGTGAAGACCGCATTTCTTCATGGTGATCTTGAAAAGAAATTTACATGGAGCAACCGGAAGGTTTTGTAGAGAAAGGGAAAGAGAAATTTGTTTGCAAATTGAAGAAAAGTTTGTATGGCCTCAAGCAAGCTCCACGGCAATGGTACAAAAAATTTGACTCTTTCATGATGAATAATGGTTTTTCTAAAACCACTTCGGACCATTGTGTGTTTGTGAAAAATTTCCCGGATGGCAAATTTATTATTCTTTTGCTTTATGTTGATGACATGTTAATTGTGGGTCAAGATTCTACCATGATTAACAGGTTGAAATTGGAGTTGAGCAAGTCTTTTGCTATGAAAGATTTGGACCGGCCAAGCAAATACTTGGTATGAAAATTGTTCGTGATCGCAAAAAGGGGCTGATTTGGTTGTCTCAAGAGAGCTACATTGAGAAAGTTCTTGAGAGGTTCAACATGGATAAAGCAAAGCCTGTTGGTTGTCCACTTGCATGTCACTTCAAACTTAGTTCGAATCAATGTCCTACAAGTGAGAAAGACAAAGAAGAGATGTTGAAAGTTCCTTATGCTTCAGCAGTTGGTTCTTTGATGTACGCCATGGTTTGTACAAGGTCGGATATTGCTCACGCCGTTGGTGTGATAAGTCGATTTCTCTCTAATTCGGGTAAAGAACATTGGGCAGCGGTAAAATGGATTCTAAGGTATCTTCGAGGGACTTCGAAGGTGTGTTTGTGTTTTGGGGATGGTAAGCCGATACTTGATGGGTTCACAGATTTGACATGGCGGTGTGATATTGATTCTAGGAAATCTACCTCGGGGTATTTAATGACTTTTGCAGGGGGAGCTGTGGCATGGCAATCTAAATTACAAAAATGTGTGTTGCTCTCTCAACTACCGAAGCTGAATTTATTGCCATTACGGAAGCTTGCAAAGAAAAATTATGGTTGAAAAATTTTTGCAAGAGTTGGGTTTGAAGCAAGAAAAGTATGTGCTTTATTGTGATAGTCAAAGTGCTATTCACTTGAGTAAAAATTCTACCTTTCATTCGAGATCGAAACACATTGATGTGAGATACCATTGGATTCGTGATGTGTTAGACTCAAAATTGTTACAATTCAAAAAGGTTCACACAGATGATAATATCTCGGATATGTTGACAAAGACTTTGTCGAGGGACAAACATTTAAAGTGTCGAACTTTGGCGGGTATGGTTGATGTCTCCACCTAAGTCGGTAGGGGGAGAATTGTTGGGTATACCTCCTTATTGGAGTGTGGGACCCAATTGGTTTTGGAAAAAGAGTTTAATTTGTTTAGTATTAATTATAATTATTTTTATATATTATATTTAATTTGAGGAGACCCAATCTAATTTGGAAACAACTAAGGTTTTGATAAAAAAAACCCTAGATTCACAATAGATGATTTTGTATTGTTTTTTCCAAAGCAAAGTGCAGCCGTTTTCTTGGTGAGATGGTGCTTCGGCAAAATCATTGAAGTAAAGCAGCAGTGGCCTAATTAATTGTTTTCCCGAAGTGGAGTAAAGCAGCAGCAAATTGATTTCGATGATATAAGGTTTGGTGCTTCTTTGTTTGGGTGCTTTGGTGGTGTTGATTTGGGTTGTTATTTTGGGTCTTCTACAACTTTGGTTCTAAAGATTTTGGTTCATCTATTTGGTGAGATCTTTCCTCTTATTTATTTGTGATTATTTGGAATTCACCTAAGGGTGGTTTTGTGAGACCATTCGTGTCTCGTTTGTAATCGTTTGGAACTTATTTGGTTGATAGTGGAATCGGATTTCGATCCCGTGGACGTACCTCACATTGAGGGAACCACGTAAAAATTCTTGGGTTGCCTTTGATTTAATTTTTCCGCATTAGTTTTTATTCTCATTGATTGATTTACTTGTGGGGAATCACATCGATTTTCCCTAACAAAAGGTTAGGTATATACTTAGGGCTATTTTGGAAAGATGGTTATAATTAGCTTTTTGGTGAAAAACTGCTTATAAGCAACTTTTTTGTGAAAGAGGAAGTGGGTTTTAATCTGGAAAGTGGATTATAACCCACTTCCCAAAATAGGCCTTAATCTTTTTCCTTCCAAACATATATTATTGTGTACTAATTGACCGTTGTTTTTTTTTAGCCTCAAATACTTACAATAATCCCAATTGAATTCTAAATCTTTTTGAAGAATATAAGAAAGTTGGAAACGAGACGACCCCTATCACTAGTGAAATGCTCATGATATTGCCTCTGTGGGTATGGGTGTGGATGGCGCATAAGTAGTGTAAGAAGACCCATATAGTAAAAATAGTTTTCATTTGGTAAAATATTAAATTAGTTCAAAAAATCAACTATATCTAATGATAACGCATGTTTCTTGGCTCTCTCCACATGCCCTTCAAATTTTTGATAGAAAACCTACAATGGGATTATGGTATACACAGGAACAACCTATGAGAGAGAGAGAGATTACAACAAATAAAAGTTTTAAGGATTAATTTTTTATCCCCAAAAGTGAATTTTGATGCAAGAGGTTATTTGAAAAGTTCAAAAAAAAAACTTTCAACGACAAAATTTTAAAATTATCATTAATAAATATATTTTTAAGGGCAAAATAATTTAGTCCTAGTAGATTATCTTTTTAGACAAATTTTGATCAAAAAATGATAGTAATTTATTACTAAATGTGTATTTCGTCGCTAAATATACAAAAATGACAATTTTGACAACAAAATATTTCTTCCTTAAAAGTGATTTTGTTCATAAATTTTTATATCTAAAATCTTAGGGCATGTTTGATTGGAAGGATTAGGGCATGGGACTCAATTATCCCATGTTTGTTTTGACATTTTGTTTTAGGATAATTAATCCAACAAATTTGTAGGATTATTAGTAATGGGCTAGGGGTGGGATTGTGAATACCACACTAATTTGATAGGATTATTAATACCTCACTATTAGTCTTGTAGAATCAAACATGACCTTAATGTGTTGTGTACGGGGAGAGAGGGGCAGAGAGAGAGAGAAACCTGTTTCATCCAGTGTAGCTATTAATACCCCAAGGAGTAATATTACAGCAATCATGGAAGACCTTTCACCAGAGAAATGTAACTTATCCATGAAGAAGAGAAAAAAGAAAACAATCTGCAAATATAAAGTTGCAAAAACACTTTGAACTTGGTCCTTTTTGTAGAGAGGAAGAGGCTTGAAAGTCTCCGTACCACACTATTTCTAAGTCAATAAGTCCCGTGGAAATTAAGCTAACAATAAAATTCCACAAAAATACACCAACTTCATGTACAACACCATCTGCATCTCTATTTGCTTGCGTAGTCTTCTTTCGGAGTTGTATCTATCTTTGAAAAGTCTGAAAATTTTCCACTTCCATTGTAAATAAATTCTAAGAATGACTTCACAATCCAAGACTAGTAGTCGCTACCGATTATTCAACGCATTAATAAGGTCCACATAATTCACTATAACAAATAATTACACCTTTAAAAGTAAAAAATTTATTGCAAAAAATTACTAGAAGACAAATTTCAGTAGTCATAAAATCATCTTAAAAAGTCGAGAAATGATGTTTAATGACAAAATTTTAAAAATGTCGGCAATAAATGTAGGACAAAAGTTAACATTTTGAGATAAATTTTGGTCCCAAAAGATAGTAATTCATTACGAAATGTTTCAATTTCGTTATTAAAAATACAATGACATAACGCAAATATTTGATCATTAAAAAATAATTTTGTTTCTAATTTTTACCTCTAAAACCATTGATGCCAACTCCCAATAGAACCATTGACTGAAGATAACAAAATGCCAATGGCAGTCTCTCTTTCTTAAATGACTTTCCATGAAAAGAAGGCACATTGACTATTCATTCTCTTCAACACGTTTGTGGAGTGTTGACGTATATCTTTAGTTTTATCTTATATTAAATGCATCTACATATAGTGGTGCATCTACACAATTTAATTGAAAGTTTTAATAATTATTGCTTTCTTGGACCTAAACACTTTAATGACTAATAAAATATTATGAAACTTTAATATTTCTCTTTCTTCAAGAAATATAAGATTAAGCTTATATGTAAAAATTAAAAATGTATTGAGAGAGAAATTAAAACGGAATAATATTTAAATATTTTATTTTTTATGTGAGACGGAATTAATTGATTTTTTTATTATTTTTTTTCATGGGCAATCCTGTACACATCTTCTATTACATTATTGGGCCGAATTTGAAAAACCAATCAACACCCACCCTATATAATTGGGCCCAAATCAAATTATAATTAAATTATGTATTAATTAACAAACTTAGGTATGATCAATATAGAAAGGTTGATCACTTAAATTTCTTTAAAAATTAGAAGGTTTAAGATTTATCCTATTTAATTTAGAGATAATAAACAATAAATATTATTATAATGATAATTTTATTATTTTAATAATGTCAAACTAGCAATATGTCAATCACTTCAAGTCTTGTGCACTGCATCATCTCCTTTTAAAAGTGGCAATTAAATCAATCTTTACGCGTTTAAGTTATGTCTCATAAAAGTGTTAAATAGTTCACTACAAGAAAAGTGGGTTTATGAGACGGAACTATTTGCGACGGCACCTTGCCGTCTCAAAAAGTCACTTTTTGCGACGGCAGAAAATACCGTCTCAAAAAAACAGAGTATTTGCGACGGCACCATTTGCCGTCTCAAAAAAGCAGAGCATTTGCGACGGCACTATTTGTCGTCTCAAAAAATGAGAGTATTAAGGCAAATGGTGCCGTCGCAAATACTCTGCTTTTTTGAGACGGTATTTTCTGCCGTCGCAAAAAGTGACTTTCGTGTTTTTTTGTTTTTGTTTTTAGTGAATATTTTTAAAATTTTAAATATTTTTTTAAGATGCACCTTACTTAGATGTATCTAAAAAATAAAAAATTTATGAAAAAATATTTTAAAAATTAATAAATACATAAAAATACAAAAAAAAATGTATTGAATTATTGTATTTTTTTGTATTTTTGGTATTTAATGAATTTTTAAAAGATTTTTTTTTACAACTTTTTTAATTTTTAGGTGTATTTATGTTAGATGTGTCTAAAAATTAAAAAAAAATACTTAAAATATTAAAAAATTCAGTAAAAACAATATAACACGGAAAACAAGAAAGTATAATTTTCTCAAAAGAGTTTTTTAAAAACTCTAACCTAGCATAGTGATTGTGGTTTTGAGATAGCTTTATATATATACAGTCACAAAATGGTTTGAATAAATTCAACGGTATTTTTCTGTCGCAAAAAAAATTAAAAAAAAAAACAATGTCGTCTTACTCTTTTGATATAACATTTCTCTTTTCATTCATTTTTTCATCTTCCTGTCTCTCTGTTTCTATCTCTCTCTCTCTGTCTATCTGTTTCTCTCTCTCATTTTCTCTCTGTGTCTCTCGCCTATCTCTCTTCTCTCTATCTCTCTCATCTGTTTTCTCTCTCTGTCTCTCTCGCTCATCTCTCATCTCTCTCTCTCTCTCTCTCTCTCTCTCTCTCTTATCTTTTTACCTCTCTCTATCTCTCTCGCCCATTTCTCTTCTCTCTCTGTCTCTCTCTTTTTCTATGTCTCTCTCTCGCTCATCTTTTTTCGCTCTATTTCTCTCTTTTTTTGTCTATCTCTCGCTTATCTCTTGTTTTTCTCTCTTTTTCTATCTCTCCCTCTATTTCTCTCTCTCTTTCTCTCTCTATCTCTTTTTCTGTCTATCTCTCTCTTTCTCTGTCTCTCTCACTCATCACTCTTCTCTCTCTCTCTCTCTCTACTTGTCTATTTGTCTATTTATCCCTCACTATGTTCGCCTTGCTCACTCTCTTACTCTCATCTTCTCTATTTATCGAGCTCTTTCTCGATTTATTGATCCACTATAAGAAAATACACTTTTAGCAACCACTTTGTCTCTCTCTCTCGCTCATCACTCTATCTCTGTCTCTCTCTCTATCTCTTTTCTTTATCTGTCTCTCACAAAATTAAAATATTTTTAACATATTTAAATATTAAAATATTTAAAATATTTTAAAAAAAATGATTTGAATTAAGCTTTGAAAAGAGTTTTGAATTATGTGTTTGGTTATGAGTTTCGAAAAGTAATGATTATATTTTGAATTGAGTTTTGAAAAATGGATGTAGAATTATGATTTGAAAGCTCAAAACAAACACCATACTTAAATCAATGGGTGGAACTATGACCACTACCACTACCACTACCACTACCACTACTACTCTCTCTGTCTTTTTTTTCCTATGTCTCTCTCGTTAATCTCTTTTCACTTTCTTTCTCTATCTTTTAGTTTATCTCTTGCTCATATCTTGTTTCTCTCTCTTTTTCTGTCTATCTCTCTCTCTCTATCTCTTTCTCTCTCCGTCTCTCTCTCTCACTCATCACTCTTCTCTCTGTCTGTCTGCCTGTCTGTCTGTCTCTCTCTCTCTCTTTTCCCCACTGTGTTCGCCTTGCTCACTCTCTCTCCTCATCTCTTTTTTATTTATTGAGCTCCCTTTCGATTTATCGATCCACTACAAGAAAATGCACTTTTAGCGACCACTTTGTCTCTTTCTCGCTCATCACTCTGTCTCTTTCTATGTCTCTCTATCTCTCTTCTCGTCTCTCTCACTCATCTCTCTCTCTCACCACTCTTCTCTACTATATTTACCACTACTGCAATTGCATGCCATTCACTACCACCATTCTTCTCTTTCTCTCTTTCACTCATCTTCTCTATCTTTCTCTGTCTGTTTGTCTATCTGTCTGTGTGTTCTTCTTTCTTTATTTCTATCTTCTCTTTTCTTCTTTCTCTTATCTATCTCTCTCATTTGTCTTCTTTCTCTCTCTCTCTCGCTCTATCTTTCTCTCTCTTATCTCTCTTTTCTCTCTCTCGCTCATTTCTCTCTCTTTTCTATCTCTCTCTGTTCTCTCGATCTCTCTCTTCTCTCTATCTCTCTATTTTTTCTATTCTCTCTCTCTCGTTCGTTCATTTTTTTTCGCTCTCTTTCTCTCTCTTTTTGTATCGCTCATCTCTTGTTCTCTCTCTTTTTCTCTGTCTCTCTCTTCTCATCTCTTTCTCTCTCTTTGTTTGTTTCTCTCTCTCTCTCTCTCTCTCTCTCTCGTCTTCTCTCTCTTCTCTCTTCACTCATCACTCTTAATAGAAATATTTTTCATTAAAATATTATCCTTACTTCTACCAATAAAAATAATAATAATAATTTTTCATTCGTTAAATATTCATTTATGATGAAAATGAAAATTATTATTATTATTATTTTTATTATTTAAATATTAATTTATGATGAAAATTATTATTATTATTTTTTTTTCCCAATCCCGCCCGCTCGGTTCCCCCCTTTTTTTTCCATTCCCGCGCCCCCCAAAATCCCCAATCTCTTAGAACCAAAATCCCTAATTTCTACCAAATATCTCTCTCTCTCTCTCTCTCTCTCTCTCTCTCGCGACTGTGAATGAAGGAATCCAGACATCGACGACCATTGTCGGAGTCCTTAGCTTCTCTATCGATAGCCATTACCAGCAAACGAAGTTCGATCCCTCTCTCTCTCTCTGTCATTTCAATCTCTCTATGTCAATCTTCTTTCATCTTTTGTCTCTTGATTTCGATCTTAATCTGTCACGCAATCACGATCGATTTCAAGACCTTGTGTTCTCTTAATCGATTGATCCTCAATCTCTCACTCTCGGCGTGAATCAGCCTCCGGCATAAAGAAGACAGTGGCGTGAATCACTCTCTGGCGTCTCAGCTCTTCAGTGTCGATCTCCTCTTCGGCGTTGATCTCCTTGAATAACATCTCATATGATCTAAGGTAATTCGAACTAAGTGATTTTTTTTTTTTTTACAAAATCAGTTAATAGACTAAGGTTTCTTAATCTGAGAATATGATAAATAAATTTTTGACTCTCTTTTTTATTTATGTTTTATTTTACTGCTCTTTGGGGGTGAAAATTGGGATTGTGATATTATTTTTTGCCTTATCAATAGCAAAATTGGGAAGTGCCCATGATACTATTCTCTCTCTGTTATTTCCCTCTAATGGAACATATTGCTGTGCAAACACAATTTTTTGTGTTAACCTTACCATTTTTTAGTGAACCAATTCTTACCCATTATACACCTTCAGGTTGCATCTTGGTGGGACTATGGTTATCAAACAACTGCTATGGCTAACCGTATTGTCATTGTTGACAATAATACCTGGAATAATGCACATATTGCTACTGTTGGTACTGCAATGTCGTCTCCTGAAAAGGCAGCTTGGGAGATTTTCAACTCCTTGGATGTGAAATATGTTCTTGTTGTATTTGGAGGTTGGTTTTCTAATGTTGCTAAGATTATCTTACTTTGGGGAAACAAAACAATATTCTGAAGTTTGACTTTACAGGTCTTATTGGCTATCCGAGTGACGATATCAATAAGTTCCTGTGGATGGTTCGTATAGGTGGTGGTGTATTCCCTCACATCAAGGAACCTGATTATCTGGTAAGTAGTTATTTTTGTCAGTTTAATTTCTGATAGGAATTTGTGGTATTCCAAGTGATGATACTATGTTGCCACACCAGGTAATGATCTTTGAATTTGTTTGAGATGTACAAATCAGTAATTAGAAATTCACTGCATATAGTGGAATACTATGTATTATGCTACAAGTCATGCTTACATAACAAATATTTATACAATTGTGCACCAAGCTGGATTAAAATAATTCGTTATTTAAACTATTTGGGGTCAGTCATAAATATATTGGTTCCCCATCCAGCTCTACCCAGGACAATAACTTCAGTCAAACTGCATCTAGTAAAATTTTCTGTCTATTTCAATCATTGCTAATTTTGATCTTCTTCCCTACCATTAGCTGCCTTCTTTGGAGCAGTTGTCAGCAAGGTTTCAAATTATGGAATTGGCTTTGCTTAATGGCTGTGGTCATTGTACAATGATATTGGGAGCATCAGTCAATGTGTGAGGGGAATCAGAAACTAAACGCACGAGATTTTTTCAAGCGCATTTTTAACACTAAAAAACTTATTGATAAGTATGTTATGATCCAATTTATCAAAATTTGAATGTTTGTAATGGTTTTAATCAATGTTGTGCACCTAAGAACATGTTTTCTAGATGTTATTGAATTTTAGGTTGGTTTTAAGGCTTAAAAAGTGGAGAATTTCGTCTAGTAGGGAATTGCACTATCTAGAGTATTTAGAAATGCTAGTAGAATAGATTAGATAATTCATAAAAATATAGTAATTGTAAGTCAATATTTGTTGTTACAATGGTAATACAAGTAATATGACAACACTAGTGGCTAATATAAGGTATGCTATATGTATTACCTCATTGATTCATGAGTTTACACGTAAACAAATGACGTATATGACTCTTAATTTTTTGAATTAGTAGATTACCATTTAAAATTCATAGTTTTGATTTTAAATCAATAAGTTAGTAATATAGATTAATGAAATTAGGATTTTCAATTAAAGAATATGAAAATGAAGAATTTAAAAAAAGGAAAATAATTTAAAATAAAAGAATAATTTGAGTGTTAATGTTTAAGGAAGAATAAGAGATTTTCAATTTAGAGTTTTACTTTTAAACATTTTTAATGTCTTAACAGAGGTAAAATTGAATATCGTACCATAACAGTGATGTAAACAGAGCTCTCACCTCTCCCTTTGACCGGAGCTCTTGCACATTTCCTTCACACCACCCAATTTCAGGTACATGTACAGTACTGGATTCATGTTTTGGTAAATTAGGGTAAAGTTTAGCCATCTCTTCTCTTTTTCTCTGGTTCTATGTTTCTCTTCGTCTCAAGTTTTGGCGGCAAAAAGGTGAGAGACGAAGCTACAAGCGAAACTCTCTCCCAGTCGGTGAGCATTAGAGGTGTTATGATTTACAGTTTTGGTTGCTCTTCGATTATTTACAGTTTTGGTTGCTCTTCAAATATTGTTATTGTTTTCTTTTTGCTTTTAATTACTACCCTCCTGTTGTTCCTGATTTATTCCTTTTATGTAATCTGTATTGGGTGACTTAGATAATAGCAAGAACAGATCTGAGCGCAATGTTGTCAAAGGTGCTTGGGCTGCTCGAATTCAGCGCAGCAAGATGGTAATTTTTGTCTTAATTCTCTACCCTTCTACATAATATATATTACTTTTTACTCTTAAGGGTCTTGTATTTGTAGCTTTTCATCGAATAAAAGATAATATTGTCGTTGCCTAAAGACAGGATTGCATTTTTTTTTTTTTTTGTAGATGAGAGAGCAAAAACGGGCTGCTCTTTTGAAAGAAAAAAGGGCCTCTAGTGGATTGACAAGCCCTCCCCGTGTCATTGTGAGTATCCTGTATATGATATTTTTTTAAATGTTTGTATTGTTTGGACTCAGATGAAATATTCAATTAATTTTGGTCAATAGTGTGACAGTTTTTCAACACCACGTCAACTAAACTATCGATTAATTAAATAACGAACTATATATGTGTAGCAGGAGGACAGTATGGGGCATGGATGGGATACTGTGAGTGGCGATTGACTATATGGTGAAGATCAGACCTTAGCCTTAAACGAAATAGGGATAGGCTAAAATATTGTGGTAGGGATATTTTAATGGAAGTTACCATAGAGTCCACCAAAACGAAAACCTCAGTGTGACAGTTCCTTTATGTTCTTTTCTTTAGACAGGAAAATCTAGTGAAAAGAATAAGAATATGGAATTTGTTGTATTCTTTATCTGCTTGAATTTGTTGTTTAGAGATCTCAATACTCTGTTATCTTTCTCTGCCTTCTTGGTGACAAGGTACTGTTTAATGAGTCAATAGAGTTCAGTTGATGTATTCCAACTTGTGAAGAGTTTAGTTGCTGTGTGGTTGACAGAGATTTTGAAATTTTTAAAGGAATTTACTTAATAAAAGAGCATCAGTACCTAAAAATATTAGCGTAGCTACACACTTTCATGTGTTCACCAACAATAATGTTATATATATTATCAATACAACAATACCCCTCGTACTAATAACCATAATTCCCAACAAATTTATATTGCCTGTCCAGTTATATATGCGTATGTGTGCGAGTAAGTGTAGACACGTACATTTGTTCACTTGTCTGCAACTATGACTGATGTTTTTATTGTCCTGTGTTTTTATAAAATTTGGTCCATTGGCCTTAATGTTTAGTTAATGGAGAATATTGTTGGTTTTGATTTCTTATATGGGGTCTTTTTTAATTATCACTAGCTTTTGCTGGTTTGGTTTTTCACTTGCAGAAAGTAGTTCAGATCTCATGTGGGTGGAGGCATACACTTGCTTTTACTGAAAGACAAAATGTATTTTCTTGGGGAAGAGGTACAAATGGACAGCTTGGGCATGGGGAGTCAGTTGACCGGTAATAACTTTTGGACTGGCCTAATATTTTGACATTATGAGTTTCATATGATACTTTGTATTTGGCTTTGGGCATGGAATGCCTCTGAACTGGTACCCAGGGCTATTAAATAGTTTTTAAGTTGCCCATTTTATTTCCTTTTAATTGTTTTCTAACATAAGGTTGTACATTGTAGAATGGTCTACTTGTTCATGTTTATTTGAGTTTACTTGTTTTTTTTTGTTTTGTGGGACTGAACACCTAAGAAGTGCAGACACTTCCAAGGTGTGTCCATGTCGGACATTCGTCCAAGCGTGTCCTATTATTTTTTTGAGAACCAGACATGTTTTGGAAACTCTGGGAATACATAAGTCTGCCATTTAGACACATGAAACACAATATAGTTTGAACAAAATAACTTAAAATACAATGATAAAAGAAAAACAATGTATATTTATGCCTATTAATCCCTCATCCTTTAAACTTTAGGAATTCATGTTATGTTGTAATTTTTAAATTTTTTAAATAAATATTTGTGTATGTGACATACGATAAATTTTAAAATTATATATTTTGCACATTTTCCACACGGTCTGTGTCCTGCATTTTTTCAATGTCGTGTTGTGTGTCTGTTTCTGTGCTTTGTAGTTGAACATCACATGCCTTCTCAATTATGGCATACTCTTGTGTAACTCATAAACTTCTGGATTTTTTTTTCCTCGAAAATTTGTAGAAACATTCCAAAGATGAAGCTACAAACTAGTTATTCATATTTAAGTTTCAACAAGCACTGCATAGTGCAATACAAATGATATTTAAGCATACATGTATTTGAATATGATTGGAGGACATTTGAAATTTGTCAAATATTACAAAGTCTGTCACTAACACAGTTCTTTTCTGGCATATGAACTTTGTACGTTATGAATCCTAGTTCTTATCTTTGCTCTGTCACTATCATGGGGATTTATGTATTAGCTTTTATCTCTTCATGATTTTGATGATATTTATTGCTTTGTTCTAGATTTTCTTCAAAAAGATTATAATTTGCAACTGTTATCTATTTATTTGTAGGTCAAAAGGATAAATTTTGCCGAGGGGAAGATCTGATTCTAGAAGTAAGGAATTTGCAGCTTGATTTTTGAAATAGGCCCAAAATTGAAATCTTGTTGGAAATTTTTTATTTTTTTATTTTTTGTAAGAGCATTTAAATATCCAAGTGTGTTGATTGGTGAATTTCAGATTTTATTTTATTTTATTTTTTATTTTTTTTTAGGATTGGGGTGAATTTTATAATTTAAATATACTTTTATGAACATGTACAGTTTAATTGTTCTTTGTAAAATATTGAATTTAATGGTTTTATCAATTTTTATTTTTATTTTCTGTTATGATGTTTTTGTGAATGGAATGTAAATAATCAGCTCAGAGCATATTTTATATTAATTAAATTATGAAATTAAGTAAAAAAGTGGCGTTTTTGTTCAAAACGCCACTATATCCTGTGACGTCATCAGTCATATTTGACAGAATTCTTTAAGCAGATTTAATAGTATACCGGCGTTTATGAAAACGTCACTATAAGTATCAGTGACGTTTATAAAACGCCTTATACCTATAGCGACGGCGTTTTGCCGTTGCAAAAAAGCAATTTTTTTTGGCTGAAACGTAACGCCTTTAGCGACGGCTCAGGTTGCTGTCTCAAATACACTTTTAGCGACGGTATTTTTGCCGTCGCAAAAAACCCTTTTAGCGACGGCAATACTGTGCTGTCGCAAAAAACTCAGATTTTCATCCATTATTAGCGACATAAATTTGCCGTCGCAAAAAAGACATTTTCCCGTCGCAAAAACAAAGGCGACGACACTTTGCCGTCGCTAAAACCCTTTTGCAACCCCCTTTGTTGCGACCCCCACTGCCGTCGCAAAAAGCCATTTTACCGTCGCAAAAATCTTTTGAGACGGCGTTTGGGTATTTGCGACGGCGTTTTGCTGTCGCAAAAAACAATTTTTTTTGTAGTGGTTAAACAGTAATGCTACGGAGCTTGAATCTTTCCTTCTCCGAATCCCCCCGAATTCAAAACGTCGTCGTTTGGATTTTTTATTTTTTTCAATAATGCAGAAGAAGAAAAATCAAAAAAGAAGAAGAAGAAAGAAGAAGAAGAAAGGAGGAGAAGGAGGAAGATGAGAGTAGCAGAGAGAGACAGGAAAAAAAAAATCATCAACAACAACATCATCATCATCATCATCTTCAGATCTTCATCAACATCATCATCAATAACCATTCATTTTCAAATCCAGAAAAAAATAATAATAATAATAATAATAATCAGATCCAGAACATCTTCATCATCAACAACATTTTCATCAACACCACCATTATCATCATCAACACATTTTCAGGAAAAAAAAAAAAAACTGCGATCGATCTGAAATCGGAGGCGGAGGCGGAGGCGGAGGCGGCGGTAGCGGCAACGGCAATCGGCGATGGCCTCGACCCTTGATCGGCGGAGGTAAAGGCGGAGGCGGCGGCGATCGGCGATGGCCTCGACCCTCTCCCTCTCTCCATTCCCTCTTCCCCTCTCTTCTCTTTCTCTCTTTCTCTTTCTTTCCCTCTCCCTCTTCCTCTCTGCGTTTCATACATAAAGGAGGGAAGAAGAAAAAGAAGAAAGAAAAAAAAAAGGAAACTGCCCAAAATGATGTCGTTTTGGGCAGTCGGGGGATTCGGAGAAGAAAAATTCGGGGGAAAAATCATTTTTCATAGTTAAAATGTTTTATGCAATAATTAAAATCTCAAATTTTAGTCTCTATTGTGACTTCTTAAAGAGAAATGTTTTACTCTCGTATTTTATTATTTTCAATTGCACTTTTAATGAGACGATAGATAATATTAACTAACCAATTTTTTCAAATTCTTCTCTCTTTTTAAAATTATTTATCACAATATTAAAAATATAATTATAAATGACGAGATCAGAGATATAGTAAGGGGTTGTTTGGGATGACCTAAATAAGTGTATTTTTTGTCTTTTTATCAAAAATATGTGTAGAAAAGTAGAGAAGTGATGTGATAAAAAAATATAAAAAAATAAATGTGGATTTATTTATTACAAGATTTGGATTATGACACTTACGACAGGCTTGACCGGGTAAAGAGAGGCGGGCCATGGTGCACAATTCGTGACACGCGGAAGTTCAATGTAATAAGTTGACTCAATAATTCGTATGGAAAATGAGTGCGTCATTCTTTTGGGAACTCAACCTCTAGGTCTGTGTGTTTTGGGTTGTAAAGAGTCGGATGAGATTAGGATAAAAATAAGATTTATTTAGCTTTCGTTTGAGAAGTGGGTTAGTTTTTTGACTTTTTTAATTATTTTAGTTTGGGTTAAAAAGCTTAGTTTGAGAAGGATTTTTTGGCTTTTTGACTTTTTTGACTTTTTTTGTGAGAGAAGAATGTAATAATTATGAATTGGATGTGATGTTTTGTTTGTTATGGCTAAAATAGCCTATTTTATCTTTTGTGGCTAAAATAGCCCAAAACTAACTTGCCAAACGGACCCTAAGGGAATAGGGGATTAGAATGGAAGTTGAAAGTGAGATTGGGATGAAGGAGGTGGAAATGATATTAGAAAAATAGTTTGCCGGATTAATTTTTTTTATTTTTCATGTTGGACATTTTTTTTGAACATTAATGTTTAATTTTTTGTATTTTTTTATTTGTTTTATTATTTTATATAAAAATAATTTAATAATTTTTATACTAACAACTATCAAAACAAACATAATTTTACTTAATCCCCTCACTATCAATTTCCTCTATTATACTTCTGAAGACAAACGGGACCTAATTCACATCATTTATATATGTATATTTGTAGAGTTCACATTATAAGGGATGTGGATTACTTTAAGAATCGTAAAAATTTCAAAAAAAAAGAGTCTTTTATCATTGTTATAATTCGTATAATTGACTTTTGAAATAGTGTGAAAGTTACAAAATTTGATTGCGTTGAACACTGCGTCCTTTTTTTTTTTATATATATATCATTGATCAAAGAACTATAAATAAATAAATGATGATATTCAAATAAATATAAAATAAATTCAACTATTCTCATTGTTATATATCATTGATCAAAGAACTATAAATAAATAAATGATGATATTCAAATAAATATAAAATAAATTCAACTATTCTCATTGTAGTTAGGGGTGAACAAATATATGATATATTATTTTAAACTTGACTGAGCCTGTTATTGAGCCTAATTTAATTATTTTAAACCCATTCTCAAATCTATCCACTTTTTAGATTATTTAGACCGTTTTAAAATTATTTAGATCGTGAAGGGCTATTAAAGTTATTTAAATTGTTTTGCTCATTATTTAAATTTCAAATATTAACAAAATTCAGTTATAAAATAAATATAATTTTTTGACAAACGTTTTAATTTAAGTTCTAGAAATAAGTATATATAATTATTTTTCTTTATCTTTTATTAGTTTTTAATTTATTTTGTGATTAAATAATATAAAAATTAAAATTAATATTTTTGTAACTGAACGGGTTCAGACTGAGTTGGACTAGAAATTTTTATTCCAAACGTAAGTTGAAAATTAAATGAGTTTAAAATATTAGTGTAGTTCGGTTTTATAAGTTAAATATTTTTTGGAAAAGTACAATTTAGTAGAGATTTAGAAAAAGAAATTACACATCAATAATAAAATTTATAAATATTAATAATTAAAATTTTAAAATTTTTCAAAAATTTATTGAATTGTAATTTTTCCAATATTTTTTATTTAAATATTAAAATAATATCTACTGGGGTGGGTTGGGTTGGGTTGGGTTGGGCTGGGCTCAAGTTTGCGGGCCATTAGGCCCATCACCACCCAACATGAGAGGGATTTTATTTACACTAAATTATTAAGTACTTTCAATTTCTCAGTACACTTTATTCAATTACTTAGGATTTTATGTTACTCTCGGTGCACCCTATAATTTTTCCTAAATTATCCTTCAAGCACGCCAAAATAAGAACAAAGTCATCATGTTCAAATTTACAATTCCAAACAATATGATTTGGTTCAGACTTTCAAGTCCGAACATGTTGACTTTGTCTGTATCTCAAAATTCAAATAATAATGATATTAAATAGGTTGAATATTTGTTTTTACGTATAAAAAAAAAAATTTACCTTGATATTTATGTGAATATATATATTTTATTGACAAAAACAAGTATATTGATGAACCATCACAAATACAATTGAGAGAATACATCAAGCCGTTGAGAAAGAGACATGAAGTTTGAGTTATCAAACAGAATTATGAATCAATTTAAAGCAAGTAGGGAAAGATAGAAGTCAATGAGAGAATCTAAAACATGTTAAAAAAAAAGGAGCGAATCTAAAACATTAAGCTTTCGTTTGGTAATGATTTTTTTAGTTGGTTTTTTGATTTTTTGACTTTTTTAGCCTCAGATTTTTTTGTTCATTTGGTATTATTGATTGACCTTTTTGGCTTTTTAGCTTTGGAATGGTGAATTTTTTTTGTCATTTTGTATTCTTTGACTTTTTTTTTCTTTTTTTTTTTTTTTTTTCCTTTTGTGATCTTTTAGCCTAACTCAAAAACCAAACAACCCCTAAAAATAATACAAAAAATCAGAATAAGAAAAGCAGCATAATACTCCCAAAAATATCCAATCTCGATCAAGAGTAAGCAGGGAGATGAAATAGCCGGGTCGGGAAGGATGGAAGGTTCATCTTTTGAATGGGATGTTTTTTTTTTTAATCATACCTTTAGATATGATGTTTAATAGGTTGTGTCAAAAAATAATTTTCATTATTATTATTGTCATTCATTGTTTAATTTTGTTCAATTTTTTTTTTATTCACAAAGATAAGAAACAATAATATTAATGATAATGATGAATTTTAGTAGAGTAGTTTAGAGTTTTGTAGTGAAAAAGAAGAGGAAAAGAAAATAATGAAACTTGAGGAAGAAGATCAAGAATACGTATATGTGATTAGGGTGTAGCATGAGAAAAAAAATTCATTTTAAGGTTTAATATATAATGTTCTTATTAATAAATTTACCTCAAGATATAATGGCCTTATTTGGTTTGTTTTTGTGAAAATTTTTTGGGAAAAATTCTTTACAAACAAATTTTCAAGAGTAATCAAACCAAACAATTTTTTCCAAAAAAAAATATCAAAATTTTGTTTGGTTACCTACTTTCCAAAATCACTCTCTCTCAGACACATCAAATCAATCATTTTTTTTAAAACTCTCTTCCAAAATAATTTTCCAAAACCATTTCTGAAAAAAGGTAAACCAAACAAGTTTTCGTACTTTTTATCTCAAAAATTACTTTACAAACACAAATCAAACACACTTAATAAGAATTAAAATTTCAATATTTTAGTTAGACGTACTTAATGATTTTTTAGGTATAAATAGAATCCCCCAACATAAAAGTACAAGATAGATCCACACGGCTAATTAGTGCTACACATCAATTAATATACTAATTAATATGTTACGTAATTCATGTATCATATTACGTAAAAGACTAAAAGACTCATAATATATTACTATTTTTGGCTCTTTACATTTTCTACGAAGATCACTCCATGGGTCAGCATCAAAAATTGGCGCTCCACCAAAAGAAGACAAAATCTATTGAAGATAAAGATTCTCCTCAGATATCAGAAAATGCACGCCAAGGAAAAGACAAAAAAGATTTTTGTAGATATTTTGTGTCTGTAATTATTTGAGTCTGTCAGTGATAAGGATTTTCCTTCACTCACTACTTTAATAAAGTAGATATCTCATATCCTGCTTTATTAAAGAAAAGCTGTGAAAATCTTTATACGTGTCTTATAATAAATTATAGTGTCAAAATTTTGTCAAAAAATGAGGATTGAATGATATGCGATGGGGCCCAAAAGCAGTACCCGATATCATTATCCAAATCCTTTATTGATAAAATCTATCTATAATAGTGATTGAGTCATAGAAAGTTTACATAAAGTTGCATATAGATGTATACATTTAAAGATTTGTCCTTTTTTCAATTTGATTTGTCAAAAAGCCTAAGATCTAGGCTAGCCTAGGCTTTGTCCACTTTGATCAATTTAGACGTAGGCAAATTTTGTTTTATTTCCCTTTTGAGTTGTATAAATTGGCATGTTTGCCAACGAAAAGAGCAGAATGAAAAACACCACTTCACTCTGCGTTGTAAATTTTCCAACCTCTCTAAAAAACCTCTAAGTGTATTAAGTTTTTCAGAGTTTCAGAGTCTGTAATATAATCTTTGTAAGTATATTTCTTATTAATATGAAGTGTGAGTAGTTTCTCTTTTTCCTTAAATATTTCGAAAGGGTAACTCTTCTATTCTAAAAATTTATTTTCTTTTTGGAAAAACTAAGTTTATGGAATTCTTGTTTGCTCATTAATATTACATGCTTTGAACCTTCGTAGTATCTTCAGTTTTCTATTTTGTTACTGAGTGACCTTAACTGAAGAGCCCGTGTGAGCCGTGGTTAGGCGTTGAAGGGCGAATTGTAGGCAGAAAGGGAAAAGTAAAAAATGGAAAATAAAAATATACTATGTTGAACGAGGCTTAGTCTCAAGGTGGGAGTACATGTAATGAAAACAAACATTGCCTAAAAATAGTTTTTGCCATAGAAAAGAATTTTAGAATAAAAGGAGAGCAACCCGAGTAGAAATATTAAGGAAATATTGTCCATATAAGAATTTCAAAAAATCAAAAATTTGTATGCCCTTAGACGAAGACCTTAGGAATAAAATTAAAATTAGTACTGAACTAATACAAGAATTAGAAGATCAAAAATTTAGATATCAGTTTCTTTTATCATTAGCTTCTAACAGATCTCTAGAAAATTACAAGTTAAAAAATCAGTTTCTTTTCTCCTTAGCTTCTGGCAGATCCCTAGAAAATTACAGTTTAAAAATTTCTCAGATAAATAGACAGCTAACTATAAAACAAGAAGCCTTAAAATTAGCCATACAACTGCTTGAAGATCTTTTAGCATAACTGTAGAATTAATTAGATAATTCTCAGCCCAATTCCAAATAGTGGTAGACCACTAACTCAACCCATAAAAATTGGTATCAGAGCAGTGTTCGGTTTTAGGACAGTTTAAGTTAGTTTATGCATTTTGCTTATGGTAACAGAGTAGTTTTTATTTTTGGAGATTTTAGTTATAAATTTCATTTTATAGTAGCTTTTAATAATTTTAAAATAGGAGTTAATTTTGTGTATGAAAATAGTAGAGTATCTAGATTTAGAACTCAGCAGCCATAACCATCGACTTAGCATAAATAAAAATAATTTCCGTTGTAATTTTGAAAATAATTTTACACATCAGCTTCATAGTGAACATAATCCTCAGCTAAATAGTATCATAGATTATCAGATTAATTTTCCAGAAAATATTAAAAAGGACATAGATAAAATTAGTAATCTTTTTATTTCATCCATAGATCATCTCCGAAATAATCGTAGTATAATTAAAGATCAAGATAAAAAATTAGATTATATCCAAGATCAGTGTAGTTCCATCCTACAAAAAAGATTAGATTTAAATTTAGAAAAATTTCCTACGAAATTAGAAATATAAACTTTAATTTCAGCCACCAATCAAATAGCTAAACAAATAGAACAAATTAATCAAATTCAAGATAATCTAAAACAGAAATTAGAAATTTTAGAACAATTAGTAAGATCTTAGTTTATGAGTAGTGATAAAAAAGCTAATAGAGATTACCAGATTATTTTAAAACAAGCAGAAGATTTTCATAATAACCCAGAAGGAATCAGTAGCTATCAGGGTGTAAGTCAATCAGATAAAATAGCAGTAAGACAAAATAATATAGAAATTTTATTTTTAATTAGATTGTGTGAAAAATTTGAATATCTATCAGAACAACTACACAGCTTAGAAAATCGTCTAGCATCCTTAGAAAAAATAGTACTCCAGAAAGGAAAAGGAATAGAAGGACAATCCAACAAACCTCAATCTCAAGTAAACGAGGAAGATATAGCTAAATATTTTGAAAAGCTTAAATTACCAAAGAAACCTGTTTGTAGAATTTACAGAAAATAAATATGTTTAAACAGCTAATTAAAGGTAGTAGTAGTAAAAAGCGTAATGATGATGAAGATATTAAAGTAGAAGAGTTTATAGATGTAGAACAACAAATAGAAAAATTTAAGAAAGAAAAATTAGAATTAATTCCAGCTAAATATGTGTATAAGCTAGGTAAAATTCATAAAAAACAATATTTATTTAAACATTATGCTGAACAGATGATTAGTGTAACTCAAGAAGAAGAAAAAATAGAGCTAAATTTAATATAAAGAGAAAGCTATAAATATGCAGTAAGTGAACACCTTAAAATGACCCACTTAGGATTAGTAGTGGTAGGAGTTAAGGCTTTAACCAGAGAAAATTTAGGAACAAAAGTTTTCGTATGCCTTACAAATGATCAGATAGTTAAGATATTAGGCGCAAAAGGAATAAGAGCATTACCAGCTAAAAAATTTAATTCAGAAGATAATGCAGCCCTAGATTGGAAATTAGGAGATTTTTTAGGACAAAAAAGATTAGCCCCTCAAGATAATTTACTATATCAGGCAGCAGATGGAAATTATGCAGTAAGATTTACTCAGTATACTTATGTAGCACCAGAAAAATCCGAAGATGATGAATTTAGTAGTATAGACAGAGAAGAAAATCAAGATAATCGTAGTGAAATAAATCAGCTTTATGTAATGACAGAAGAAAAAATAGTATCACAAAATAAGATATATAATATTGATGAGATAGATTTAGAAAATTTCACTCTAGAAGACATGAATAAGATATTAGATACTAGATATTTTGAATACTTAGCCAGAGGAGATACCCATGATGAAGCAGTATCATTTTAGATCAAGAATTCCATACAGAATATGTATATGATATCATAGAAGATATAATACATCCCAGTAAAATATTTAGAATATCAGAACAACCTAAGATAGAAGATACTTTTTATATGAATACAGAAAGCACAAGCACCAGTAACCCACAACCAACTGTACAAGATCCCGTAGAACCAATGCAATATGCAATAGGAGGAAGAAGACCATTAGCCAGTTCAGGACGTAGTCATGCAGATCCCAATAAAAGCTATAGGTTTCATGGAAAGCGTAGACCATTAGATATGAGCATACAATTACAGCCTGTTAATAATCAAGGAACCCTTTTAGATTTAGCTAGATTCGACCCTCAGGTATGGCACGAAGTAATAGAAAGATGGGAAAAAAATGCAGTAAAAGCATGGATGACCAACCCCTATGAATCAACAGATATGTGGGAATATATGGAGACTCTTTTAGGAGATTCAGCTTATAATATTTATTTAACCTTTAAAGGAAAATATGAAGAAACAATTAAACAGCTTAAAGATTTAGGAAATAACCCGTGGACTTTCACCAGTTTTATTAAAGAGATACTTATAGGATATGACCCTTCTAGAGGAAATGATTCCGCTCAAAGCGTAGCATTAACCGAACTAGACCAGATAACATTAGGAAGTTGGAAATATATTGTACCATTCAGTAGAGAATACTTAGCCATAGCAGCCAGAACAGGAAAAAGTTTTGATGAAGAAATAGGAAATAAATACTTTAGAAAATTACCCGGAAAACTAGGAAGAGAAATAGAAAATAAATGGGCAATTTATTGTGCAAGTTTACCAGCAAAATAGCCACAGGAGAATTAAATATAAGAGGAACTTTAGGAATAGGACCTAGAATAGTTTTTACATTTTATAAGCTCAGAGAAAAATGTATAGAAGTTAAAATACAGAAAGATTTGAAAAAACAAAATTATGATTTTTGTAGCAGCGTAATATATACTCCTCAGCAATATGAAGATAAATATAATAGGAAAAAATACAAAAAATATGGAAAATATAGAAAAGAAAAATATTGGAAGAAAAAATACCGAAAACCATGGAAAAAACAAAAATTCATCAGAAAAAGTAGAACTTTTAATAGAACAAATTATAAGAGATTACCCAAAGATGAAAAAGATAAAAGAAAACAAAGATATGTTAGAAAACCCAATAGTAAAAAATGCAATTGTTTTATATGTGAAGAACCCAATCATTTTGCAAAAGCCTGCCCAAAAAGACAGAAACCTAATACTAATAAGCAGATAGAAAGACTACATATTATAGAAGATTTAGAAGAAGATATAGTCAACATAAATAGTGATGATTCAGAAGTATATAGCATAGTTAGTAATTATGAATATCAATTAGAAGCTATAAGCTCAGATAGTGATTCAGAAAGTGATACAGATATAGATAATCTTTTAGGACAACTTAATCAAGAAATAGGAACAACTCCTTCTCAAGATACTTTCTTTATGATGGAATGTAATGCAGATACCGAATGTCAACATAATTCTCAAATAGGACTAGGATTTGATACTACCAGATGCAGCTATTGTAATTGGTTTCCAGCTAAAGATAAAAGAGCTCAATGTTTATTATGCAGCATAACTTATTGTATAATTTGTCTCGAAAAATTAAATATGACACATAAGATAAGATTAGAAAATACCAAAGAAGATAACAGTATAGAAAGCAGAGAATTACGACTAGCAAATAGAGAATTAGAAGTACAAGTACGAGAACTCAAAATACAAATACGAGAAATAGAAACCAAGACTAGTTTTGACATAGAATGTTTAGAATTAGAAAATAGGCAGCTTAAACAGCAGCTAGAGCAATTTCACAGTAAATACCCTTAAAAGATAAACTAGTTGAAGATCATATGAACTCTTTAGAATTAGTCAATTTAGTTGATTCTCAACCCTTTAGTCAATACTCTCAAGTACAACCAGATAATACATACTTACCATTTAATTACCTCGTTATACCCAAGTCAAACTTAGTTGAGATATCTTGTGTGATCAAATTTGTAGAAAAAACCCTTAGTATAGATGCCATGATAGATACGGGAGCCAGTAAATCATATATAGAACAACACGTAGTTCCACCAGGATGGAGCACAGCCTTAGCAACCCCAGCCTTAGTTAGCATAGCAGATGGCACTAAACAGACATACACACATTGCATCAATGGTGCTCAGATTAGTTTTCATCATCTAGGTTCTCAAGATCAGCACATAGAATGGTTCCCCTTACCTCAAGTTTGGATAGGAAATACCCGTCAGAATCATCCTTTCATTTTAGGACTTAACTTCATCCTTAGTTTACAAGGCGGTATGTTTATCAGCCAACACAATATCAGCTTCTTCAAACGAACCGTCAATACACCAACAGCTTATGCCCTTAGCACCATAGCCCATTCATCAGAGTTGCGTGCGAAGCGTGGTGGTACCATAGGAGTAGATTCAGTTCCCGCTCGTTTTTTATTTCCAAGTAGAAATATTTTTCCAGAGCTAGCCCAAACATACATACCTAATGAAGTAGAAAACACTTCTTTAGAAAAATTAGATATGGAAGATTATGAGTTAGACGATTTTGAAGAGGTTCATTTTAAAGATAAGGGAGACTATTGGAACTTAGAAGATTTTCAAGAAATAGCTAACTTAGAATTAATTTTTGCAAAAATAGGAAAAATAAAGAAAAAACCAAAATACAAGAGAACAGAAAATGATTTAGATGAGATAATAAGATTAGCTGAAACAACAGAAATTTTAGGAGAACAACCCATGAAATATTGGGAGAGAAATAAAATTTTAGCCAGTTTAGATATAAAAAATATAGATTATAGGATTACCTCAGCACAAATAGACCATACGCCAGCAGATATAGAAGAATTTAGAACTCAGATTAAAGAGCTATTAGATTTAGGAGTAATTAGACCTAGTAATAGTCCACATAGAAACGCAGCATTTATGGTTAGAAATCATGCAGAAATAAAAAGAGGAAAAGCTAGAATGGTTATAAATTATAAAAGATTAAATGACAATACAGAAGAAGATAAATATAATATACCAGATAAAGATCAACTCATAAATAGAATACAGACAGCAAAAATATTTAGTAAATTTGATTGTAAGTCAGGATTTTGGCAGATAAAAATAGAAAAGGAAAGCATACCATGGACAGCCTTCTGTTGCCCACAAGGACACTATAAATGGCTAGTTATGCCCTTTGGATTAAAAAATGCACCATCCATATTTCAGCGTAAAATGGATAGTATATTTAATAAATATAGCTTTATACTGGTATACATAGACGACATATTAGTATTTAGTCCAGATAAAAATAGCCATATAGATCATTTGTATATAGCCTTAGAAGAATTTATAAATAATGGAATAATAATTAGCAAGAAGAAGATGGTATTAAATAAACCTCATATAGAATTTTTAGGAATGGAGTTAGGAGATGGGAAAATTAGATTACAACCTCATATAGTTAAGAAAATTTTAGATTATCCAGATAAACTAGAAGATACAAAACAACTTCAGTCCTTTTTAAGAATTTTAAATTATGTGCGAATATATATTCCTAACCTTAGTAAAATAATAGGACCACTTTACAGTAAAACCACACCCACAGGCCAAAAATATTTTAATCAGCAAGATATAGCTCTAGTCAGAAAAATAAAAGATATTTGTAAAAAGCTACCAAACTTACAACTCCCCTTAGAATCAGAATATATAGTAGTAGAAACAGATGCAAGTCAATTAGGATGGGGAACAATATTATTAGCCAAACCTAGTAAGTATGATAGTAAAAATAAAGAACGCATTTGCAGATACAGTTCCGGAAAGTTTAAAGAAAAAGATACAACCATGACTAGCTTAGACTTTGAAATACTAGGAGTAGTTTATGCAATAAATAAATTTAGATTATTTTTACACAAACCTTTTACAATTAGAACAGATTGTGAAGCTATAGTTAGATTCCATAACAAACTCAATGAGCGTAAATTAAGCACTAGAAGATGGGCAAAATTTTTAGATTGTATAGTAGGGCAAGGATACAAAGTAGAGTTCGAGCATATCAAAGGTAGTGACAATAGATTAACAGATTGGTTAAGTAGGAAAATTTATTTAGAAAAAGATGATAACCAGTTTAATTTTTGTGCAGATAATGTAGAACAACAAGACCATGAACTTTGGGGGATTTTCTCTTCCCATTCATGAAGGCAGAACCAAATTCAGACCTTTAACAGGGATCGAGTTAGACCCAGTTCAACAGTGTCTTTTAGATAACCTTTGGACCAGTCAGAACCACCCAGCTAAACGCCTTTCAGCCCTAAACTCTCTCAGTATATATTTTTCAAAAATCCAAAATAAACCTTTATCAAAAAGTTTTTCTTTCTATGTAGTAGTTAAAGGAACCAAGCCTGGTATTTACCATGATTGGGTAGAAGTAGAACCTTTAGTTAAATATTTTACATTACCCCAGTTTAAAGGATTCTATGACTTTGAGTCAGCCAGTACCTATGCCCGAAGACAAATAGGAACCAGTTATTTTATTAGCCAGATAGCTAAAGATTACCTGGACACATTGAGCAAGATGAGGTCAACCATCTTTGCTACTAGTGGAGTTCCAGTTAGCCAGATAATTGGAAGCAGTAGTTCAGGCAGTAGTAGTAGTTCTAACCCTCAGACAGATTCTCAGAATCCTCTCCAGATGTGCAGACATTGTGAAGGCCTTTCCAGAAATTTCAAGAAAATTATGGATAAAGGCAAAAGAGTCAGTGAAGAGCTAGACCAGCTCCGAGACGAAGAAAAACAATTGAGAGCAACTGTTCGAACCCTAACCAGTCAGCTTAAAAAATTAGCTCCAGAAATAACACCTACCTCCTTACCTAGCCCAGAAATCAAACAACTCACCAGTGAGGAATTTGACCAATTGAGTGCTAGAATGTATTTCTTCAAGCATTCTATCATTCGATCTCTTTGTGAGAAAAGCCAAGTAATAGAAGACCTAAAACCCTATATTTACACCTTAGCCGAAGATAGCAGAAATAGCGAGCTAGTCATTATTCAGCAATTTCTTCAAGATCTTTCCATAGCAAGAGTTGACTGCCCCGGCTTAGCCTATCAGTGGACCTATACCTATGAAGAAGAAGAACAGCCCTGTTTAGATGAAGAAAAATGCAACAGGAGATCCGAGCATTTTGGAAGATGCCAGTGTAACCTGGACTTCAGTGTTTGCCTATGCCAGATAAATTTAGCTACATTCAAGCCATTGGAGATAGAAATCAAAGGCGAGATTCATTATCTAACAGCCCCAAAATTGTTAGACTACGGTTTTGTCTCTAGATTAATTTTCACAGATCCAGATCAGACAGATAACTTTGGACATAAGCTTGCTCATACAGTACTATGTGTAATGGAAGAATTTCATCTGTATGTAGAGGCATTGATAGATAGCAAACTACCAGAATGCAAGGGAATATGGTGCAATCCAGCTAAGCATAAGATGTACCTCAGAGGAACTTCAAGATACCCAGCACTTCTCAATAAGAGACCCTGGCCATGTAGAAGATTTCCACTCAAGGACCAGCTCAACAAATGGAGAAAATTTGCTAGCGACTCTCTATTAGCATATAACGGAAATTCCGGACATCTAGTTTGTGAAGATAGATATCAGAAGATACATTGCAATTTAGCCATCCCGGGTTATCCATTCAGTAAAGAGACATTTGTCGAAGAAAGTCAGTACCCTAACTATCAGCATGGCGTTTGTCATGAGTCACCAGAAATCGACGGACAGAATCAAGAATGGTACGATGAACCGCCCATGCCCTTGGGAGATGGGGATGACTTTTACGACCAACTCTCAGCGGCAGATCTGGACGACCTCGCAGATAGAATGTATGGATAATCCACAAAAAAAAAAAAAAAAAAATAAAAAAAAATAATTATGTTACGTAATTCATTAGTACATATACATATAACTTTATTTAATAATAATAATAATAAAATAAAAAATAAAAAAGAAGAAAAAAACTTTCAACCAAACAATCACAAAGTCGCCTTCTTCTTCTTCTTCTTCTTCTTCTTCCTCTTTCTCGATTTTCCATTTTTGTTTTTTGGTGTTTGATTTTGGAATCAGCAACAAGCAATCACCGATCATGTCTTCGGTAATCTCTCAGCTCTCTTCCTTCTCTTCCATCAGCCGCAGACTACATCTACACACTCGGCCATGCCCCACTTTTCGTTCCGAGGTGAGAGTACTGCTTTCAATACCCCCCAAACTTTCTCAGATTCCGTTTGGTTCCCAAGAAAATGCTAGAAAATTTAAAAATTTTGAATTTTTTTTTTTGCTGGATTATATGCGATTTGATGAGGTAAAACCTCTACTCAACTCTTCGGTCATTTTTCGCCTCCAATTTGGGGGTTTTATACTTGTATTTGTATTATGATGTACAAAACAAATTCAAATTTTCAGTTTTTTATTCTGAGGATTATTATGTCTGCAAGAAAAGAATAGGATAAATTACACTGCTAGTCCTAAAATATGGTTTCAATTTGCTCAATTTTGACCATTAATTTTAGATTTTACGTCAATTTGGTCCTATTGATAATGCGGTTAGGATTTTTCACAGAAAATTTTCTCTGAATTGGTTGAGGTTAAGTCACTGAATTGATCAAGTTTACAATTTTGCTCCTAAAAGCATGACAAGTGCTATTTTTGTGTGCATTTGCCATAAAAAAAAATGCTAAAAATTGGAATCAATTGGATTAATTTGAGACAAAGTAAAAAAATTCCGGGTCAAAATCGATCAAATTGAAATACAATGACCAAAATGACACGAGCCAAAGTAGAGCCAAAGCAGAGGAACTAACAATTTAATTTGCCCAAAGGAAAATAAATTTAATTTATTTCTCAATATGAATATTTTCATTTGCTAAAATTTTGTGGAAGTTTTACTAATGAGTGCTTTATATTATTGTTCTAATTTATAGATTTTGGAAGTAGTACCAACTGTTGGAAATCTTTATTTTGTAGGTACTGGTTGTCATGAACAGTGATGGAGGTGGCACAGGGATATCGGGTTCACAGACTAAGACCAATCTGAGTTATACTGCAGATGCTTCAAGATCACATATTGAGGGGTCAGCAAAGTCCTATGCAACTACATCAGAAAATGGCAATGGAAAAGGGATGAATGAGCCAGTACAAGGACATGCTGTCACCCAACAGATAAGGGCAGCAAAGATCCATGATTTTTGTCTTGGCATTCCTTTTGGTGAGTGTGCTTTAATGTTGGTTTAAAACTTCTGGTTTTTCCTCACCCAGAAAAGCCTTTTAGTGTGTCCTGGCTGATGTGAAAACTACTTGTTAGATGAGCTATAATGTAACTCAAGCACCTTCATTTATGAAATTGGTTAAGGATTTGTTGAACATGTTTTCATTCTCCCAATTTACGCATTAAATTCATAAAGTATGTAAAATGCATATATTCAAAAATCATTTGCAACTTGCAACCTTTATTATTACTTACATAGACATCATAGAGAAGTGACTTAGCGTCACAATCGAAGGCCTCTTCTATTCTTTACACTTTCTTGGTTTCACCATACTCACATCATTTTTGGTTTATATAATACTTCAGTTTTATGATGTTCTTGTTGTTATTGTGATATGGTGGGAATTCTTGCTAGTTTAGCATTTGTAGAATGTTATGTATCTTATGATGTTTTGAGATTGTGCACCAAAGTGAATCACTATCTTTATTGTATGTATGCATAAATACATAGCACATAATATCATGAGTCAAGTGATGATGTGACCTTGGACATTCGAGAGTAAAAACGAGACCTGGGCCCACAACATTGTAATTTTTTGTCATTTCTCGTATAATATGTTTGACTAATTCAAACAATTGAATGACATTGACATGGGAATCTCATTATTCTTGGTAATATGATTCCCATTCCCTCTGCTTGATTAGCCTCTGGAGTTATGGACAACATTTTTTGTGGTGTTTCCATACTTGATCAATTCTTAAAGTGCTTTCAGACTCTAGAGAATTCTTAAGGTGCTTAAAGGAGATCATATATTTAATCATAGTTTCTATGCTCAAAAGGATATGTGATAATGGTATCTTTAACATAGGGTTTGTCAAGTCTCTTACCTTAGCCATTTCTCTTGGCAGTGAGGCTTTTGCCTCGTATGTATTTTGCATGACACATGCCTTCCAGCAAGGCATGAGGTGTCACAGAACATGCAAACTAGTGTCAGCTTGATGTGTCGATGAAGTTGTGTGATTGCACTATAGGCTTCTGCCAGATTTTTGCAATGATAACCACCAGGTGGTAGGCATGAAGACATGGCAGGCACAAGGTGGTAAGCCAAGGTGGCAAGCATGAGGTGGGAACGTGCTTGCTTGCATGCATGGAGAGGTGCTGTTGCCAATTGTGCCGTCCACTTGAGCAGTTAGCTTTTTTTTGTCTATCAACATATAGAAATTATATAGGTTGTAAAGGTTAAAGAAATAGAAAGAAATGGAGGAGCTGAAGATAGGTTACGTTTGAGCCTTACAATGGGAACATATGAGGAATATCACCTAGAGGCTGTTAATACAACCCCTTTTTTTTTTTTTTTTTGGTGCGTGTGTGTGGTAATTTTGGAAACTTTGGAATCTTATCATGCACAATTGCATATTTTGCAATTTTGAGGATTCAATTGATTTATAAACTTATGCTGGTAATTTGACTTTCTGTCTGCTTCTAATTTAGTTTAGGACTGGCTTTGCTGCAGAGGGTAGTAGACAGCTAGGTAAAGATAGGGAAGGTGTAAGTTTATGGTTTTGTGTTCTTAGCTTCATTGCTGGTTCTTTATCCTAAACAGTTTTCTGTGTTCATATAGACTATTGAATTGTTAGACTGCATCATAAGTTAGTGTAATGATGATCCATGTTAATTTTATGTTCAGTGTATCCAACATAGGGACAAACTTTTTGGCTTGTTTGTTCATAGGTGTCGGTTTCTTGTGCTAACTAATTGGTTTTATGTTGTCACTTATTGATTGTGTCTTTCCATAGGTGGGCTTTTTTTAAGTGGGGGGCTTATTGGTTTTATATTTACAAGAAATCTTACTACTTTACGCACTGATGCACTCTTTGGAGCTGCTTTGCTATCCCTCAGCACCTTAAGCTTAAAGGTCTGGAGACAAGGAAAATCTAGCTTCCCATTCATACTAGGACAAGCAGGTATCTACTTCTCTTGTGATTTAAGATATCATGATATCGACTTCTTTTATATTTTTTTGCTCTTAGATTCTTGTATCTTTTGTTGGTTTCAAATTTAAGTTTCTTATCTAGAAGAAAAACATAAACTATGCAGCCCTCTGAATGGTAATTTTGTTGCACTTTTTATGGCTGCCATTGGACTAGCTTGTGAGAAGATTTTAGTGGTTCATTTATACTCTACACTGTAACTTTTCTTCTCAACTAATAGTCCAGGACAAGTTTGTTAGATGAATTATATAAATTTTTTTATAAGTAATGTGTATATATTAATGAGGCAAGCAAAAAGGAACACAACAACCTATGTCACCTATACATCAATCTACTCAAAAGATTAAAGTTTTCAAAAATTGGTTAAAAACCAAATTTACATCGCCCAAGAACCACTATACTAAAAATGGTTTTTCAATTTAAAGATGGGATATTCCAAGCCATCAAACATACTCTGATTATCCTTTCTCCAAATGATCCACATCAAACCCAAAGGAAGACTGGATGAAGTGGTCTTAATCAAAGTAGACCTCACCCCTTTTGATAAATACCGTATCTTCCAGCCTGCCAGACGCATCTGGAACCTTTCTACCTCTGAGTTCCAAACTGAGTTTGCCTCAAAAGAGGATCCAAGAGGGAGACCAAGTATAAAGAAGGTAAATGATCAACTTTACAGCCAAAAAATATTTTTCAAAAAAAAAAAAAACTTTACAGCCAATGCCCCCACAGGGGGAACCTCTCCAACTGGAATAAGGCTAGACTTCCCCAAATTTACTTTCAAGCTTGAAACTACCTTGAAGAAATAAGCAACATTGATTACCCAAATACTGGGCCTCAGTCCCACAAAAAATAATAGTGTCATTTGCGAGCAAGTGAGAGACCTTTAAAAGGGGAGCCATCAAGCTGCTCAATGTGAAAACCCTCCAAGAAACCACCTTGCACTGCCTCTCCATCATCCCACAATGTCATTATTATCCTCAAAGATACTAAGTATGGCTCTTTCATACTTCTTGTAAGCTCCAAAATACAGAGTTTGCCAAGTGTTTGAACAAGTTCATAAGGTCAATGATTTTCCATCATTTACATGTTCTAGTAACCGGTGTGCTTGACTTCCATGTGCATTGTAAAAACAATCAAGATAAGTGTTTTATAAATTTATGTTGATCTTCATTTCTCTTTGTTTGGATGTTCTATTTCTGATCTTGCAGTAATTGCTGTGGCACTTCTTTGGAAGAACTTTCAGACCTACTCTATGGTAGTTTATCTCATCACCACTACATCATTTTCCCTCATTGGCTAGCTTATTCTTTATATTTAACTATAAGAATGATATTGTGATTGCAGACAAAGAAACTGTTCCCAACAGGCTTTTATGCTGCCATTAGGTACTTAAATATCTCTCAGTGTTTCTATTGACGAAGTTTAGTTACTTTCCGTCATGAGCTATATCTTGCTAAAACGGTCTTCTGATCTTTATTTGTGTCAGTGCTGCAATGCTATGCTTCTATTCCTATGTGGTTTTGTCCGGAGGAAACCCACCACCAAAAAAGTTGAAATCATCTGCCGTTGCCCCATCATAATCAGAACCAACGACGCTCATATCAGATTTGAGGTTTACAGTTTGTTTGTTTTTTTTTTGGCTTGTGGCTTTCAAGTGAATGTGAAGGTTGTTTTGTTTGTTTGACATGAAGACTTGGTCAGTCATGAGAAGAGGGGAAGTGTAATCATAGAACCGGGTTCTAATTTGTAGGTTGCTTAAGTGAAAATTAGAAGAAAGCTGTTTGCCGTGTCACCTATGTTCTAAAAAATAAAAGGAGGAACAGTTTGATATGTTCTCATGTAATCTACATATGGATTGATATAACTTGCATGCAAATTGTTGAAAGAAACTTTTGAATGGGTGAAATAATAGTGTTATTGAAATATGACTAACTTGCAAAATAGTTTCATGCAGTCGGTTGAAAAAAAAAAAGGCTACAAAGTTTTGCAATTTTTTTTTGATGGGTAATTAAACAAAAAATGGTTTTTTTCCTTTACTAATATGTATCTATTTCCTTCTTATTTTCCTAAACCACTAAGAAATTACTCAGTTCTAAAACTATCGGTTTAGATTTGGGATTGATCAAATTTTTCTCTCTTAGGTGTCTCACTTTCAAAATAAGAAATTTCACATTTTTTCCCAAGATGAAATGATTTCAAATCATCATCTAATGTAAAAATAATCGTGGATATCACACTTATTTTGTGCTTGGTGGTAATTGGAGTGAACTGACATCAAACTTAGATTCGGTGAAGAGTGAATCTAATGAAAATGGAGGAAAATCTGTACCAATTGGCAGCCAGAAGATGAAACTTGGAGCACAATTGGGGCTGTCTGATAATGTTGGTTTTAATTTTAGTGCTTGTTTGAAGAGTTCATCGTCAATTTCAGATTTCAAAAAGAGAGAATCCAGTGAAAGTTCTGGGAAATCAGACTTTGAGGATGTTGGAAAGATAAAAGTAGATATTGAAGTAGGTTCTGTTGTAAATAATAAATACAATTTTGTATTTGGAAGTAGTGTTTGTAGCACCAGTGCTTCTGGGACAAGCACAGCACACAAACTCTCAGATGAGATGAAGAAATTGACTGTTGATGATTGTGGAAAGATTGAATGTTCTGACAACGCTGAAGATCCTAATATTAACTCTCACGGCAGTTCTAATCATGTCTTTGTGTTTGGAAGTGACAAAAGCCCCCCTGGTTTTTGTACAGGAAAAGCAGGAACTACTTCATATGAGCAGGTCAAGGATGCAAATTTGAAAGGTGCTGGGAATGGCAGTGCTGTTGAGAAGACGGAAGGAGTCAACTTTAGAACCATTGACGAGAATGTCTTTGTATTCTCAAGTAGTATTGATGCTGCTGGCTCTTTTGGTGGAGGTGAGCGACATGTTATGCCAACCGAAAAGGATAAAAACACAAGTGGGCTGGCAGTTTTCGATGGAATAAAACTGGGGTGTCCTTTTGGAAGTTCTTGGGAGGAGAAGCAGCCAGCAAATGTCGATGAGTAGAGCTCCAATGGCCCTTCTGTCAGTACCTCTACTCCAAAACCATTTACTTTTCAGGCAGGGCTAAGTAAAATCTCTGATGGACCTCAAGATCAACTCAACGATGATACCAACCTGAATAAAACCTCTAACCAGTCTTTGTTTTCATCCAGTGGGCTTGGCTTTGAAGTACCTTCTATGGGCAGATTTGAGAATAAGGATAAATTCAGCTTCACAAGCACGCCAGTTGGATTAGGGGCATCCACTACAGACTTTAGAACATCGAATAGGGATGCATCTTGTTCATTTACAGCAAATCTGTATAACGGGTTAAATAAAAAGTTGGAATTTTGTGAAAAGAGCATTTCAATCAAGGACAAGACAGGGAAGAAGACGAGGAGAAAGTTGAGGCAGGCTATTCCAGTTCAGCAGCAATCTAGGCAAAATTGTGTGTCAAAGGAAGGCTCCCAACAAAACCCAGACTCTCCTGCATGCTATTCACCCATGGATTTTTCTCCCTATCATGATAACAGTTGTGCACCCTCCGCTGTGAATGCAACAAGTTCTACATGTGCAAGTGATGAAGATTTGGCAGCTGCAAGAGAAGGACCTAATACCAGTGAAGATGACAAAAAATGTAGAGGGAAACATGAAGAAGTTTCCAAGAATCATTATGAAAGATTTGTTGCTCATTCTTCTTTAGAAGAAGCTGAAACTGAATGCAGTAATTTCAAATCTGAACAGAAAACCATTAACAGGGGTGGTGGTGTTGCGGAAGATAGTGTCAATTCAGACAGGAAGAGGGAAGAAAGTGAGTGTGTAAAGCAATTTTGTTTTGCCTCTAGTGTAGAAGATATCAGTGTGAGAAATTTTACCTTCTCTGTGTCCTCTGCACAAGATAACTTTTCAGCGACGAAGCGCCAAAACCGAAAGAAATATAGGATGAAAGTTGGTCATGGTCCAAATTGTACCACTCCAAGTCAAAAAGTTGACACTGCATCTTCCTCTGTCCAATCTTCACCTCTTGATAGTGGTTATTTGCATTGGGTACGGGCACAGGATAAAGAAGGGGATATATTTAGTTCTCAAAGGAGGGGGAGAACAAATCTAAAGGAGGTGAAGAACATGACAAGAAGGGGTCCACTGCTGCAACTCTGGAAGCCTGTGAGAAGTGGCGAATTAGGTGCTTCTTTCATCATAGTAGTTCATCGGCTTTTGAAACTTCTTCTTTTTCTTTTTCTTTGTTTGTTTTCTAGATTTTTGCTTTAGTTTTCAAATATTATATCTGTAATTGCCGTTACACAATTGGTTCCGCTGCTATGATTGTATCTTTACTTTGAACGCATCAAGTTGTTATTCTTGTTTGAAAGTTATGATTTTTATCAGGGGAAATCAAGCTTATGAGAAAGGGTACATGTCCGAAGCTGAGGAATTTTACACAAAGGGTATAAACTGCATCCTTCATAGTGAGAAGTCAGGATGCTGTGTTGAGCCACTTGTGCTGTGTTATAGCAACCGTGCTGCTGCACGGATGTCTCGTGGAAGGATGAGGGAAGCCCTAGGGGACTGTATGATGGCTGCTTCACTGGATCCCACCTTTCACAAAGTCCAAATTAGAGCTGCAAAGTAAGACTTTATTTTATGCTCTCTCATATTTTGTGTGCAAAATCGACTAGGTCTGAATTTTATGCCTAATTGTTTTGGGGGCATATAATGACAAATCACTTGATGATCATATCTACTAAGTACTAGCGGAAGGAGGTAACAAGGAAGATATTGTTTAGAAATATCGGGGTCTCTTGAACACAGAAATATTGTCCCAGACTTCATTTTAATCCTGAAAAATATCATGGTAACTGACTGGAAATTAATAAAAGCTATGTACAGTGCTATCTGAAACATCTAAAAGGGGATGGTTTTTGGATTTGCCATATGGGATAAATGTGAACCTGGATTGGGAGCAATCCCAAGCTTGGAAGAGTAGATGGAGCCTAGTCAACTTATGGCTGAGGTGGCTTTGTGTTAAGAGTTACATTAATCATATTTAGCAGTTGGAAGATGAGATCTACCTTGCAGAAATGTTTTAGTAATCTGGTCCAAAAGACTTGTTTTCAGTGATGGAACTCGTCTCAATGCCTCTTTGTTGGTTTTTGAGTACCACCTGGGACAAATATACTGGTGATGCAAACAGTTTTGCTTCAAGCCCCTGGTGATGTGGTGGATTGGAAAGTTCTGTGCCCCAAAAGATTTCTTTTTGGGTACATCGGAGGTTATAGTCTGGGAAAGAGGGGAATCTTGTCTGTCTAGATACAGGGAAATGAGAGATGAAAATCTGCAACTTTTGTTGCATTTCTATCATTGTCACAGCGAGAGAAATGGGAACTGGTGATGCAACTTTTCTTTCTTGTTTCTTGAAAATCTGAAATTCTGTCTAGAGTTCTTAAAGGCATTAGTTTTTTTATTTAATTTTTAATATGTAAAAGAATTGTTCCTTCCTGACAATTCAAATTTTTTGTGGGTATACACTTTTTTCATTTTTTTGTAGTTTGACAAGGAGTTATCTGTATTTTTTTTTTTTTTAAAGAATATTCGAAAATGACCATATTTAATTTGGAGATTATGAATACTTTATATCAAGCATCTTATCCGTTATTTAACTAATTTATGTTTGATTTGTTTATTTATTTATATTTATTTTTGCATGTTGAATTGAAGTCTATAGTTGTCCATGTTAGATATTCTATACTGTTGCTCCATTTTAGATATTCTATTCCGTTGTTGCATCGATTTCTTTTAGTGTTGTTGCCATTGTGAGAGACTTGACATCCAAATTAGGTATTTTGTTATCATAATTATTATTGGTTTTTGATAAGTTGTTGATTTTATTATTTTTTCTAGTTGTCATCTTGCGCTGGGGGAAGTTGAAGATGCACTCCAATATTTCAGCAAGTGCGTAGAATCAGGAAGTCATGTTTGTTTGGACCGTAGAATTATAATAGAAGCAGCCAATGGCCTACAAAACGCTCAGGTACTGCATTTGATCTTTAACATTGTTGGTGTTGCTCTATTAGGGGTTATTTGTAATGTTTTCGTTTTCTTTTTTTTGTTTTTGCTTTTATTTCTATTGAAAAATGGTAACAAAAACTTGTTTGGTATGTTGTTTTTGTTTTGATAAAAGTGAAATAGATTAAAAAATTTGGAACAAAAAAGGCGTTTTATTTTTAGTTTTTTTTCAAAACAAATTTCACTCCCTGAAAATTTCTTTTGTTTACCAAAAAAATGTTTTCTTTGGAAACCATCTTTTCAGTTAATTTCTTTGTCAATACAAATGATACTGTGAAAG
>JAPPVO010000017.1:91686450-91731757 GCA_030407325.1 Camellia japonica | reverse complement strand
CAGAGGCTAATCGGGCATCGTCATGGATTTCCGCGCAAAGGCAACCCGGATATGCATCATTCATCATCTGAAGAAGAGTCAAGGCAGTCCCTGGCTTGCATGCCAGTTTATTGTTTTCTTAGTTAATTTGGTAATTAATTAGGATATTTGTACATATTTGGACTGTATTATTTATTTGGACTGTACTATTCGGGACTGTATATTATTCTTTTGGACCCTCTGCGCGAGGGCAATATTGTAATAAGTGTGCGTGAGTGTGATATATATCTTCCAACCCCACGTCTTTTTTTCCTTTTATTTACCAGCTTATGATGGTTAGATTAGGGCATGTTTCAATTAGCATACAGTATGATAGCATGTTGCATTCATTCATCTGTTTTGCATGCACCGGGCTCGACGCATCATACTAATTGCATTTGCATTTCAATTCCAAATTGAATATTTGATAGCTGTTGCATCTCATATGCCATGTTTAGAATAGCCGAGCCTGCTATAGTTGCATTTTTGCATGTGTTGCATTAGGCATTTCTGTATAATTAGGATCATGCATGGATTTCTAATCGGTTTCTGTTTTGGCTTGGAGTACTCGGTGAGTTTTATGCTTTAGCATCCTTGCATGCGTGTGAGTGACTGCCATGAATAGCATGCTTACCATGAGGCTAACTGCTTATGTGATATACCTGCTTGGATGCCTGTGGGTGGAGGTTGGGTTATTTGGATTGGAACAATTCATCAAATGTTTGTTTTAAGCCCACTAGACAGTGGTAAAATCATGTTTTCTAAGCCCACCCGAGGGTGGCAAAATCCGCATTTTAAGCCTACTTGCGAGTAGCAAACCATTTTCACAAACAAACATGAAGTGTTTTGTTCCAATTCAGACGACTCAGTCTATACTTGTATGCTGTGCGCATCACATAGTAAATTTAGGCTAATAACCGGAATAAGAGCGCACAAAGTTTTCAAAACTAGATATCATGGTTAGTAGAGGCCGATCTTTGATCGGGCGAGTGGGGGTGCTCACGAAGTGACCTTCCCCAATTGTACCCAAGTTCCCGAGCCGAGGCAACTTTGGTGATGACGGACACGTGGCCTTAGGCAACGAGTCAGGGTTTCCTAAATTTCCCAAAATAAAATATTTATATGGCGACTCTGTATCTGGCAAAGCAGTCCATGTTTGGCACTTCTTTCAAAAAAAATCTGTTTTCTCAAAACGATTTGCCGGATTTGGACTCTTTGGTTCAGATTAAGAACCGTGACAACAAATCGAGTCCGAACTGTAGCGAGGTCCCCTGAGGCTTGTCTACACATATGCACTGTTTATTACATTTATCATACATGGTTACAATCCATTCACATTACTTCAATTGTCCCAATTTTTGGTTACAACTTTTCTCCTTTACCCGGTGGAAAACCATCCCCTATTTTGTATTGAGATACGGTCTAGGTCTCGCTTGTTGGTAAGACCCCTTTCTCCTTTACCTGGTTGAAAATCATCCCCTATTTTGTATTGAGGTACGATCTAGGCCTTACTTGTTGGTTAAGACCCTTTCTCTTTTACCTGGTTGAAAACCATCATTTATTTCGCATTGAGGTATGGTCTAGGTCTCACTTGTTGGTTAAGACCCATTTCTATTTTACCTGGTTGAAAACCATCCCCTATTTCATATTGAGGTACTGTTCAGGTCTCGCTTGTTGGTTAAGACCCCTTTCTCCTTTATACAGTTGAAAACCATCTCCTATTTCGTATTGAGGTACAATCTAGGTCTCGCTTGTTGGTTAAGACCCCTTTCTCCTTTACCTGGTTTAAACATTCCCTTTCTCTATATGAAATACAGTTAGGTACGCCTATTGGTTATACTACCTTTCCTTCTTTTGCGTGAAACGCATTAGGATTTGAAGTTTAGATGGTTAAAACCTTCCCATTCTCCGTATGAAATATAGTTAGGTACGTCTGTTGGTTACACCACCTTTCCTCCTTTCACGTGAAACGAGTTAGGATTTAAAGTTTACCTGGTTTAAACCTTTCCCCTTCTCATATGAAATACGGTTAGGTACGCCTGTTGATTACACCACCTTTTCTCCTTTCGCGTGAAACGTGTTAGAATTTGAAGTTTACCTGGTTTAAACCTTTACCCTCTCCGTATAAAAATATAGTTAGGTATGCTTGTTGATTACATCACCTTTTCTCCTTTCGCTTGAAATGCTTTAGGATTTGAAGCTTACCTGGTTTAAACCTTCTTCCTCTTCGTATGAAATATGGCTAGGTATGCCTGTTGGTTACACCACCTTCGCGTGAAACATATTAGGATTTGAACTTTGCTTGGTTTAAACCTTCTCCCTCTCTGTATGAAATATAGTTAGGTATGCCTGTTGGTTATATCACCTATTCTTTCTCTCCCGTGAAATACGCTTGGATTTCGAGTTCACTGTTCCTCTTCTCGCGTGAAACGCGTTTGCATTTCGAGTTACTGTTTCTTCTTCTCGTGTGAAACGCGTTTGGATTTTGAGTTCACTATTCTTTCTCTCGCATGAAATGCATTTGGATCTTGAGTTCACTACTCTTCCTCTCGCATGAAATGCGTTTGGATCTCAAGTTCACTAGTCCTCCTCTCGCGTGAAATGCATTCAGATTTTGAGTCCAATATTTCTCCTTTTGCATGAAACGTGTTTGGATCTCAAGTTCACTATCCCTCCTCTTGCGTGAAACGCATTAGAATTTCAAGTTCACTATTTCTCCTCTTACGCGAAATGCATTTGGATCTGCAAATCACTGTTTCTCCTCTCGTGTGAAACACGTTTGGATCTCCAGTTCATTATTCCTTCTCTCACATGAAATGCATTTGGATTTCGAGTTCACTATTTCTCCTGTTGCATGAAACGTGTTTGGATCTCAAGTTCACTATTCCTCATCTCGCGTGAAATGCGATTGGATCTCAAGTTCACTATGTCTCCTTTCGTGTGAAACGCATTTGGATTTCGAGTTCACTAGTCCAACTTTGAACCGGCTATATGGTAGCATATAAGTCCAACTTTCAATTGCATTTCGGGCATATTATTTGCCTGAGGTTTGCCTCACATGTTGTCATTTTTATTGTTTTGTCATCATTGCATTGCATTGATCATGAATTTTGAAATAATCGGCTTCGCGAAGCATATAAATCCACATTTCAATTGTATTTCGAGCATGTCATTTATATCATGTCCCTAAACTACGTTGGTTTGATACCTTGCAAAGGGATATGTACGCAACCTTTGGGTTTAACAAACTGCATTTGCATCTTGTTTGTTTACCTAAGTCTTACAACCTTATCAAAAGGGTCGTCTTCGGGCATTGACATTCACTCACGTCGTGAAATGACTTCAAGCTCTCTCAAAGAAGGAAAACTATAGACACCCCATTTTGACCGGTCTTAAGACTTTGGCACTTTCTTTTGATCACCTAATGATGAAAATTAAAATATGCTATTTCATGAATATCTCAGCAAAAAAGTTAGATTTAAGCTTTAATTCCAACCTTACACCCGTTTTGACCAATTTATTTTAGACCTATTCAAAAATATTTTTTTGCATTTTTCTTATTTGAAAAATTTAGCAGGTTTGGAAAAATTGGCTCTTCAAAAACTGAATGGGTTTTGGCTCTTCCGAATTGGGTTTTAAGAAAAATGAAGGGGTGTTGGCTTTTCAAAATTAACTCTTCAAAAGTTGAAAAAGTTTTGGCTTTTCAAAATTGACTCTTCAAAAAATGAAAGGGTGTTAGCTCTTGGCCTATATATAGAAGATTGTTAGAGCTATGAGGAGAGGCCTTAGTTTTGATCAAAAGAAAGTTTATTTTGTGAAAATTGAGAGAAAATACAAAGTGAGATATAAATCTCTTACCTTTTATTGATATTCCACTGATATACTCCATCTAAAATTTTAGTAAAGCTAAAACTCAAAACTTCTTGCTGAGATTCTAAAGCATACTCAATAACCGTGAGGGTGTAAAGAAGAAAAATTTGATAAATCAGAAAATCTACCATTTCCTTTAAAGTATCCTCTAGCGGTAAATAGTAACCCTAATGATGAATAGTACATCAGGCGATGAATAGTGACCGCAGATGAAAAATGTCTAATAAGATGAGTAATGACCAAGGAGGGTGAATAGTACCTACTATGGTGAATAGTATTGCCAGCGATGAATAGTACTCCACTGGATGAATAGTGCTCCGCAAAATAAACTTTCCTGGGCGAAATAGAGTAGACAACAATAGATAGAATAATTTCCGGTTGATGAATAGTGCTCCACCAGATGAACAGTAACAGGTGAATGAATAGTAACTTTTTTTTATTTATATTTTTTATCTTATTCGTATGATTTGTTAGTTTCGGTTCATGTTGTAATAATCTCTCAATCCCTCATCTTTTTTTTATTTGGTTTTGTAATTATTTAGTGTTGTAATAATTCCCAACCCCCGCTTCTTTCTATCCCTTTCTATGTATGTCTTCCAACCCCATTTCTTTCTATCTCTTTTATTTACTCGCTTCCCATATCTGTACATAGCATCATATTTTCCTTTTCATCATATCCATGTTCTTCATCCATATTTCATGCATCTAGATTCGACTTATTTGCATCTATGGGTTTAATCCATTCCTATGTGGTTTTGTGCGCTACCTCATGTCTTCAAAACATGTCATATATCAAAAACTAAATCTTTAATTGCATTTCATGAGTGAATTGCATTATGATTTTGTAAATAAGATCATGCATATTTCACTAACTTTGTTTTGTAGCTGTTCGTGGGACATCGGAAAATATGTAAATTGTTATGCTTTAGCATCAGCGTTTGTGTGTTTTTCTTACTATGTTTAGCGTCCTATCATTTGGCTATTTGCTTATTTGATATATCTCTATGAATGCCAGTGGATGGAGGCTGTGTTGTTCAATTTGGAATAATGTTGATTTTCATGTTTGTGAACTCAATTTATGTTGAGTTGAACATTATTCAAATTCTTTTAAAATACACGAAATCAAGTTGTTCCAAAATAAATGACACAGTCTATACTTGTTTTCTTTCACATAGTAATTTTTAGGATTATTAATAATTGGAACATGAATCTATAAAGTTACTAAAACTCATATCATGGTTTAGTAGAGGCCGATCTTTTGATCTAGTGAACGAAAGTGCTCAATTATTGACCTTCCCTCTTATACCTAAGGCTCTGAGCCAAGCATCATTGGTTACGATAAACAGTGGCCTTGTCACGACTCATGAGTTTTCTACTTTTCTTAAAATATTAGGTGACAACTCTGAGATCTAGTGATATAGTCCATTTCTGGCAAAGGTTTTGTAATAAAATGGATTTTCTACAAAAGTTTCCAGATTTGGACTCTCATATTTCACATTATACTCGCGAGACTATATCAAAAAAATTGAGGGTTTGAACTGTTCAACGCGCACGGGTACCCCCTGGCAATGTTACAGCGGGTTCCCTCATTCACACTCTGATTGGGCCATGTGGTAACTCCCATTAAACTATCTATAGCTCCGTGTGATGCTGTCTGCTCTCCAAGACCACGCTATTTCCAACCAGTCCAATTCTGGGGTGTCCAACTGATCAGCTCCAGCCTGGTCAGGCTATGTGAACCTATCCAAGCCAAACCCGCTCAACTTCAAAGCATGGCCGACGTGATCAACCCAGTCGTAGACGGAGTCATCGACCTCGGCTATTCTTTAGCTTAGTTGAATCCTATTCACCCTTTAAGGAAAATTCTACCGAGCTTCAGAGCTTGGCCGAAGTAATTGGCCGTCGACCCTTAGTCCAGCTGAAAGTAAGATTATCATTTGACCAAGCTCTACCCTTGGTCCAGGAAAACTAGACATCCCGACCTAACACCTAGGTATCTTTCTAGCTCGGTTGAGAGATCTAGGACAATGGCTCAAATCTGGATTTTGCTCAGCCCATTTGTTCAACATAAAATTCCTTCTCAATTGCCTCTTAATTTCGTCCGCGCTCGCGTGACTGGAATTTCTTCACCCGGCCGAGCTAAACTCTATGATTGATTAATGATATTGCTCGGTTTAGAAGTAGTTCATCTTCTGTGGTGTTTTTCCCAACGTCTGACATCACGTCTATTTGTGGACACGTAGCAGTTCCCCAATGGCTCCGTACAGACAATCGAGCCGTCAAGCACCTGTTCCCAAAATTTCAAATCATGGCACCTTTTTACCTCCTTCATATATAACCATTGCCTACACCCCTTCATCTCTACTATTCATCATCTGCGATGAAAAACTCAATGATCCAGAGACCCATCCCCGTCTTCTCGGATCCTACCTAAATCGAAGCACTTTTCTTGTGGATTATGCATCGCCGTTGACGTTGGAGCATCTTCCACCGATCAGAGTGTCAATTAGAGCTCTAATCTGTAAGTTCTTCATATCTATTAGTATTTCTCATTGTTATTCATAAAGTTCTTCATGTTCGAATGCCCTAACTGAGATATTCGCATCTGAAACACAATAATAGTATGTAAGGCCCCTAAAACCTCTGAATGAATAAAGGTTTTTTGCCCATTTTAAGAACTAAATTGCCTCAAATTCTTGGCTCTCCATTGTACGATTCATCTTCTGAGATGAACATGAAAAGATATAGGCCAAACCGGGTAAAAAAATAATTTTTTAAATCCCAAATCATAACTCGATCAGTTAAACTTCATGTTTATAATATTTGAGAAGAAGACCAACCTATAACACAACCCAATTGCCTAGGCAACCACGCGGTTGAGCTAATATCTAGTTCGTTCTTGCAACTGAGCTAGAATCAAGCCACTCGTGCGACCGACGTTAAGGCTCAGGTTATTCGTCCAATAGAGCTAAAACCTAGCTCACTCATGTGACCGAGCTAAAATTTAGCTGACCTATGCAACCAAGCTAAAATCTAGCTCATCTTCGTGACCGCGCTGCCACTTGCACTTAATTTTGATTTTCCACTATGCAGAATCCTAGAAGACTACAAGCACTCTCAAAGGCCGAGCAGTCATTGCATAACTAGACCAACACGTTTTGCCCAGCAAATTACATCGAACCCCATGGGCGGTATCGCTTCTTGGTACATACACCGAGTGGACTGGCCGAGTTTTACAAAGATTATGGCATCCCAGCCGACGTACATTTTAAGCTCGGCAAGGAAGGGATCCTTCCTTGGGGCCGAAAGAATGCTTGTCCCTTCATCGTGTTGTCCATAGTTGAAGGGGATTCTACTTCCCGGTACAACCCTTGATCTCTGAGTTCTGAAGATGAACCGGGTTATGCCCTACACAAGTATACACCAACACTTTCTGAAAAATAAACGGGGTTACCGAGTTGAACTACCAGCTTGATGCACATTTAAGTTTGGCCTAGATATTACACCAATAACACTCAGCCATACAACAGATGGTTTTAGTTGGTACTTGAAAATAAGACCAGGCTGTGAATGCTTGGTAATCGACATACCAGACAAAGACTTGCACGGCGACGACTTCTTTTGGGTGACCAGCAACTATGAGACCGCTGATGTGCCTGGTTGGTACAGAAGTAAAAATAAAAGCTCAACAAGTAAGCTGAACTCAACCGGTCAACTTGTTTGGGCTTGTTATTCCAAGCTAACAAATTTTCTTTAGCAGGTATTGTCGAGCTACAAGCTTTATATCCTTACCCAAACAAGGAGGCAGTGAGAGCCATACTAAGATACAAGAACTGCAGCTGCCACAATCTCCCTAGTCATGTGCTGAGCTACCGGTATTCGATCAAGCATAAAAGCAAAGTAGCCAACTTCCTAACAGAACCTTCCCCTATGCCAAATCCAACTCTTCTAGATGTTTCACTTATCCGCTTAACCGAGGAAGAAGAAATGGTGAAGAGAAATAGAATCAAGAACCTTATTGCTGCCACTTCTTCCGAGAAGACAACCAGCTCATCGCCGCCTATGCAAATGACCAGTCCGAGCTCAGAAACTATGCTGGACTTGGCTACAACTACCATCTAATCCACCAACTCAAAGTCATGCTGGGCTAGTAAAAGGTCCTGCACAGCTAATCCTTCGATCGAGCTAGTGGTCGAGCTGAGCCCTGAACAATTGTTGAGGAGGTTAAACCAACGCATACCTGGCAACCCGAGCTGAAGCACCGGGGAAAGGACATCCCGACAAATGCTTCCATCAGTGAGGACATAGAGCACCTTCTTGCCTTTGATCTGACGAAAGTGTTACTGATGCCAACTGACGTGATGGGGAGTGACCACGTTCCAGACACCCGGATGGTGAAGTCCGCGATGAAGTCCATGGCTAGGGTAAGTATACTTACGAAAATCATTTAACTGTTTGCTCGATTTTTCCTTCTAACATTTTCGTCTTGCAGGCAATTCAGAAGACCCATCTTGTGATGCACTGAGTTATCAAGCTACAGCAGAAAGTGGCTGATAGGACCGCGTAAGGGAAGTATTTTGAAATCAAACTAGGTTGAGCTAACGGCTCATTGAAGATTGCCAATGTTGATAATGTCAAGGTTCTCAGCCAATTCGCTAGTGCCGAGAGTAGAAGGATGCGGCACGCGCCAAGCTGGAGAAGCCGATGAAACAGAAGTCAAACACCGAGCAAGAGGCTAAAGACAAGGGCTTTAAATAAGCCAAGTAAAGCTATACCAAATAAGTTGATGCCTACAAGGACATCTTTTTCTAGTCCGGTAGGAAGGCAGCATGTGAGAAACTTGGGCATGGGCTAGACACCGAGATGTTCACCACTCCTCCCCCCTACTTCTTGCTGGACTACATGATCTCCTATTCTGAAAATGTTTTCAAAGCATTGCAAGATGAGGAAGTAAAGGAAGGGGACAAAGTTGCGCAAGAAGATCTCGGTGGGAGCAATGAGGTTGCTACTACTAAACAAGAGAGAGATGCAACCAGAGAGGATTTTGCTGATGATTTGTCTCCGTTAGTTTGACTTGTTTGTTTTGATTTTCTTTTCTTTTCTTTTCTTTTTTGAACCGTGTAACTGAGCTATTTCCCCTACTTATGTACTTGGACGATTCAGTCAATGAAAATTTCACAACTTTTTATTTTGTGATTTCAAATTGATGCACGCTTTTACTTTGAGTCGAGCAGCGACACCTCGACATGAAACTTTGAACAAAACAACTCAACTTGTTGAGCAAAATTAGATCGGTGAGAATCTTGGAGGGACAAAGCATCAACTCGACTTGCTGAGCGTATAAAACTCGGCAAGAAGCTCAGGATTGAACAAAACATCAACTTCACTTGTCAAGCAAAAATCAGGTTGACAAGAAGCTTGAAGTTGAACAAAACATCAACTCAACTTGCCAAGCAAAAATCAACTTGACTTGCCGAGAAAAAATCAGGTCGGCAAGAAGCTTGGAGTTGAACAAAACATCAACTCAACTTGCTGAGCAAAGACAAGAAGCTTGGAGTTGAACAAAACATCAACTCAACTTGATGAGCAAAGTCAGCTTGGCAAGAAGCTTGGAGTTGAACAAAATATCAATTCAACTTGCCGAGCAAAGTTAGCTTGGCAAGAAGTTTGGAGTTCAACAAAACATCAACTCGACTTGTCGAGCAAAAATTAGGTCGGCAAGAAGCTTGGAGTTGAACAAAACATTAACTCAACTTGCTGAGCAAAGTTAGCTCAGTAAGAAGCTTGGAGTTGAACAAAACATCAACACATCTTGCCAAACAAAATCAGCTCGGCAAGAAGTGGTCCGGCAACTTATTGCCCCTCGACCGCAGTATTATATCAAACGAAAGGATGCCAAATACAACAGCTTGCATGCAAAGTGAACTACTATTTCAAACAATTATGGAAAGTTAAAATTACAACATAAAATGAGAAATTACATTAAGATTTGAACTAGAAGTAAAATAACTTCAGATTCGCTGTGTTCTATGGCTGGGGTATTGCTTGGCCGTTCAAATCTTCCAAGTAGATACCCTTGCTTGCCAAACCGGTAATCTTGTAAGGTCCCTCCCAGTTTGCCCTTAGCTTTCCTTCGTCCGACACTAGGATATTACCCATAACTTTGTGGAAGACCCAAGCCCAATCTTGAATTGTCTGCGATGAACCATTTTGTTATACTTCTTAGATAACTCATGTTGATATGTCGTGACGTGGATCAGCGCCTTTTCGCTCTGCTCTTTTGTGAGGTTGAACTCTAGAGCAATAGCTTTCGCATTTAAGTCCGATTCAAAATTTTCACTCTGGATGGTAGACATGCTCATCTCAAGTGAGATGACTGGCTCCATGCCATAAGACAAGTCAAAAGGCATCTCCCTAGTTGAATGTATTGGCATTGTACGGTAAGCCCAGAGGACATTAGAAAGTTCCTTGGTACATTTTCCGTTTGCTTTCTCCAGACTTTTCTTGAATCCATCAGGAATGATTTTGTTCGATGCTTCAGCTTAACCATTCGATTAAGGGTACGTCGGTGTTGAATTGTAGAATTTGATATTTAACTCTTCACAGAATCCTCCAAAACATCTTTCCATCAAATTTAGTGTTGTTGTCAGAGATCAAGGCCTTGGGGACTCCAAACCGTGTTATCATATTCTGCCAGAAAAATTTCTTCATATATTTTTCCTTGATGGTTGCCAAAGGTTCAGCTTCCACCAACTTGGTGAAGTAATTAGTTGTGACAATGAAGAACTTGCAGTTGCCCGGCGCAGTCGGGAGTGGTCCCTCTCACTATGTCTAATCCCTACATTGTGAATGACCAAGGACTCATTAGAGGAAGGAGTTCTTTGGTTGGTTAATGTGTCGGGTGTGCAAATTTTTGGCACTTCTTGCATTTTGTCACAAATTTCTATGCATCGGCCAGCATGCAAGACCACCAATACCCTTGTGAAATGGCGCGGTAAGCCAGAGATCTTCGTTCAATATGGCTTCCACACATGCCTTCATGGATCTCGAAGAGAAAGGCTTCGACTTTGCTTAGGTGAATGCATTTCAAGTATGGCCTAGTGAAGGATTTCTTATACAAAGCGCCAAACGAGGAGAGCCAAAACTGCTCAGACTTAGCCCAAATTTTGTTTGCTTCTTTCTTGTCAGTTGGTAGAACTCTGTCCTTGATAAATATTATGATGGGGCCATCAAGGAGGGCCTTAACTCAGCACAAAGTACTTTTGCTGCTTTCGGTTCTTCAATGCTAGGCATTAGAAGGAATTCAATCAATAGAGGGCCATGTTGATGGTCTTATAGTTGAAGTAGACTCACCATTTTCCATTCTTCTTGGGTACCACTATTGTGTTGGAGATCCATCTAGGGAAATGCACATCATGGATTGCTCTTGTTTCTAGAAAATTTTTAACTTTTTCCGCCACTACCTCGGGGTGATAAAGTTTTGATTGCCGTGTGCTTTGTATGACTAGCTGGGCGTCTGGGAAGACATTGAGTTAGTGGAAAATGAAGTTTGGATCGACACCAAGCATGTTGTATGGCGTTCATGCAAACACTTCAATGTTAGCCACCAAGAAGTTCACAATCTCCAATCGTTCTTGGGTGGACAAAGGTGATCCAAGCAAAAAGAACTTGCTCGAATCATTTTTGTCGATTCTCACTTCTACCAAGTCTTCGACAGCCTTATCTTCAGCTTTCTTGTCAACATCGTCTAGGACCTAATCTTCCGATCCTTCCATCATTTGTATGAAGCCATTGTTTACTCGGCTTTCGTTTATGGCCACAAAACATTGCTTGGCCATGACCTGATTACCCTATACTTCCTCTATCATCCTGGTCAAAGAGGGAAACCTCATTACTTGGTGGTAAGTTGATGTCACCGCTTGCGTGGCGTGAAGCCATCCTCCACCTAGGATTAGGTTGTAAGTTGAGCGTACCTTCAATACCCAAAACTTCACTTTCTTAACAACAGGCCCTATTTTGATCGGTAGGATAATCTTCCCAATTGGCCATTCTGGTTGTGAGTTAAAGCCAACCAGTGGCGAGGTTGTTGGGCTAAGTCTTTGTTTTCTAGCTTAAGCTGCTTGAAAGCATCATAATACATTATCTCGACCAAGCTGCCTTGGTCGATCAGAATGCATTTGATGTTGAAATCCTTGACGTGCAGTGTGACGACTAGTGCGTCATTGTATGGTGTTTGGATTCACTCCAAGTCTCTATTTGAGAAAAGTGAGGACATCCTTCACTTCGGTCTTTCCTTTTTTCATAGCGGATTGAACGGATAGAACCTTCCTCATATGTTTGGCTTTCTTGATCATCCCTTTAAGCTTGTAAACTCGCATTGGCTTGGTGATCCTATAGACTACATTGATGACCCTTTGAGGAGGGGTGTCTAAGACGGCTAGACTAATAGGCACAACTTGGCCCTGAGGTGAGGCTTTGATGCCTCCGTCGATGTAGCGGTCTAGATGCCCAACCGCTACCAATTCTTCTAAGTGTTGCTTTAAAGGCACACAATCCTCTCTGTGGTGCCCTTGTTCATCATGATAGGTGCAGCGATACCTTGGATTAAAACCTCGCTCAGCATTGCCCAACTTGGTCGGCCCCTGTATGTGTGCCTCATCACGAATCTCGCTAAAGATGCGATAAATTGGGATTTTGAAGACCGTGATGCTGCCAGTTTGGGCATTCAATTTTGTCTTGGCATCATCCACGGCGTCATGGAGGTAGTTTTCCCGGTTAGAGTTGCGATCCTTGTTATTGTTATTGTTTCCATGGTTTTGCTCTCTTCTGTATTTGTTTGGATAATTTTTCTCTTGTCCGACCGTGTGAACCTTTCCCGCCACTCTCTTGTCCGCCACTACCGGATTTGCCTTCACGGTAGCTATGGTTGCATCGTCTTCAACTCGGATGTCTCGTTGATACGTTGCATGAGTAACTCCATGGTCGATGGTTGGTTCATGGTAAGCGAGTCTCTGAGTCTATGTTTGACTAGAAGACCACGCTTATATTGGGTGATTGCAAGGTTGGCTATGCAATCAAGGATCTCGTTAAAAGTTTCCCAATACTTAGCATTATATGGCTTCAAAGAGTTGTCCGGTTCCATCTTGATTCCTAAGAGATGGTCAACTGCCTTGGGTGTTTTGGTGTTTGTCTTAAATCTGGTGATTAACGCCTCCGCCAACTGCTGCCACTTCTCGATACATTCCTCTGGCAGCCTCTCGAACTATTTTAAGCCCAATTCTCCTAAACTCGTCTGGAGTCCGGTTGTTGTTTCTGGTCTGCTCCTCCAAAGCTATTGGCAACACTAGGCCCTTATCCTTCATCTTCTCCGTCAGTGGAGTTGACGCAGATGGAGGAATATCCTCAATTTCCATTGCTGAAATCAGATGCAGAACTTAAAGATGAAGAGTCCACGGTCACCACACCAATTGTGCATATCGAATCCCACACTAGATGAAAGTGGATCGGAGCTCCGCGACTAAATGGACTATCCGGGAATTAAGGACCTACAAACACAAAACACCTTCAGAGCTGCCCGGTCGGGGTTGGCCGAAAAACCCCTCTAATGTAGAAATTAGTGGTTGGTAAAGATAAGGGACTCTCTTTAGGTCCAGAGAAAGGAAAGGAAATGGTGAATTTAGTTGTGTTTAAGCGAGTAGAGTTGTCATGAGATGTGATTGAATTAGATGAGTTTAGTTACCTTCAATGTGAAGAGAGTAAGGTTTATATAGAACACTTTACTTGCTGCCCAAGATAGTTTCATGGAGCTTTGGTGCTTCAAGTCTTCCTCTAGCATTGCTCAAGGTAGAGGACCACGAGGTAGTTGATGATGGATCCATGTGCTCATTGTAACCATGCATATAATAGATCACATTCCCTTGGTTAACTGTTTCCGTGATTCTAGGGGGAAGAGACCAGCTGAGATGGCAGCCTTCATGTGCATGTGTTCATAACTTCCATATTTCTTTGAAAGGTTTTCTCAGCTTGGTGCCGTTGTGCCTCAACTCGGCCTTTCGTAAGACTGTTTATAGAGATGGGTTGGCTCATTTAGGCATCTTTGTATGGGCTCGGCCCTGTTTGGTTCTGATGATGGGTTCGGTCCATCAGTTTGGTTCATGGGTTAAGTCTAGCAGCTTGGCCCAGCCTAACATCGTGGCCTGGACTGGCCTTTCCACTGTGAGTTGGGCCTAAGTGTTTGAGGACTTGGGAAGACCTTTCTTCATGGAGATGGGCTTAACTGATTGGCCAACACATTTGCTTGACTCACTCTAGTTTGGGCTTAGCGGAATGGGCCAGCCCAAGGCTTGGATCCAACTCGTTATATATTCTGCCCCTCCAATTAATTTTCTTTTTCTTTCCTTTTCGGTGGTGCAGGCATCTTGCCTTCCCCCTTGGCGACTCCTGGTAGGGCAGATGATTGTTGGTGGTCATGAGCCAACCTAGCTGGGTTATGCTTCCCCATTGTGATGCCTTTCCCCCCGTCCTGTTTTATTGATGTTTTGTGTGTAATCTCTTATATGCTTATCATAAAAAATAAATAAAATAATAATAAAAATAAATAAATAAATAAAATTGCTGATAAAAAAATACAATATAATAGTTTAACGCTATGTTTAATTAAGGAATTTGGGAAAGGATTTGAAAACGAAAAGGAAAAAAGTGTGAAATTAAATGAAATATATGTATATTTTATTTATATTTCACCTAATCTTTCTCTTTCCAAATCTCTTTTCAAATTTCCCAATCAAACACAACGTAATGGTGCAAGCAAAACATTAAAATACAACATTTTATTGATAGAGAGAATCCAAATCCAACTCAAGTCGGCAACTATAATGACTTCATTCATTTAAAATAAAAAATAAAAAATAAAAATCTCTCTAATGTCATAAAAATACAACATTTTAGTTTAATGTTATGTTTGATTAAGGAATTTGGAAAACGATTTGAAAACGAAAAGGAAAAAAGTGTGAAATTAAATGAAATATATTTATATTTAATTTATATTTCACCTAACCTTTCTCTTTTCAAATCTCCCAATTAAATACAACGTAAAGTTGCAAGCAAAACATTAAAATACAACATTCTACTGATAGAGAGAATCCAAATCCAACTCAAGTTGGCAGCTATAATGGCTTCATTCATTTAAAATAAAAAATAAAAAATAAAAATCTCTCTAATGTCATAAAAATACAACATTTTAGTTTAATGTTATGTTTGATTAAGGAATTTGGAAAACGATTTGAAAACGAAAAGGAAAAAAGTGTGAAATTAAATGAAATATATTTATATTTAATTTATATTTCACCTAACCTTTCTCTTTTCAAATCTCCCAATTAAATACAACGTAAAGTTGCAAGCAAAACATTAAAATACAACATTCTACTGATAGAGAGAATCCAAATCCAACTCAAGTTGGCAGCTATAATGGCTTCATTCATTTAAAATAAAAAATAAAAATCTCTCTAATGTCATAAAAATGATAAAGTTTGGCTTGTGTCAATTCAGCTCACTCCCTATAGTTTGAATGTGAGATATTTAACAAATGCTGTCAAAATTTAGCGTTTTGCAGTCTAACATGTCAAATTAAAATAATCAAAAAAATTAGAGGTGCTAACTGGATTAAAAGTAAAAATTAAGGCTGATATCAAGGAGAGTATTATGTTAATGATTTTATCTTTCACATTATTGTGTGAAAAATATTAATAAAAGGTGAGAAGGGTGAGCCGTTAACAGGTTGAGGGTATTATTTTAAGGGTGGGGCACTTACCGACTCGTGTTTTTGGTTAAATTAAGGTTGTTCTAGTTTGGACATCTATTTAGTACTAGGAGTGGTTTTCGGCTAGCTGCCCTATTCAACTCGATATTTTTAAGGTTTGAAAAATTATATTACCTATACGAATACGTTAAAGATATTTTGTACCAATTTAATATTCAGGTTAGGTATGAAATAAAGATTTTTAATCCAATCCAACTTGGCCCGTCCATTTATAAAATATTAGTTATATTTTATATTATTTAAGTTATAAAATAAAGTAGAAAAAATATACAAGGCAAAAAAGAAAAAAGTATATATAATTTTTTCTAGGATTTAAATTAAAATATTTATTAAAAATTATATTTATTTTACCATTAAATTTCTTTAACGTTTTAAATTTGAATATTAAATAAATAATTTAAATAATTTAATATCTATTTTTCGTAGTGTAGTTGGATAACTCTTGTAGTTGTTGGTGGTTTCTTCTTGTACTTCATGTTAGAGGTGGCAATTATGGATCTACAGGGTGGGGGCGATGTACCCAAAAATTTGAAAATATCATATATTATATTAAAAAAATTTAAATAATTAAAAATTATAAAGATTTGCATCGTCGTCAAACAAACTTTAGCATCTCCATAGTGATAATCCTATATCCGTCCTTGAGGGATGGACATCGATCAGTTAGCCCGCCCAACCCGCTTGGCTCATTCCCATTTTTTTAGGATTTGGGAAGGTTGTTTTAGCTCATAGGGTTGGATTGAACCAACATTATTAGCCGAATATAATTAATTAATTATAATATATATATATATATATTTTTGTGCTTAGGATCTAAATTTTATCTTTGTTAATTTTGTTGAAATTCATATTTGTGGTGATATTTGATTGAATTTATTTAAAAAATCATTCAATTTATACCCAAAATTCTTTAATTTATAATAATGTGAGTATATTTATTTAAGAAATATAATGTGTGATTGAATTTAATTATGAAAAACATAGCCCAATGGGTAGACTTGGGATTTAAATTATTTTTTGGGCCAGACTTAGGCAAATGTAATGGTTTGATGATAGGGCCGAGCCAAGTTTATGTAACTCCTCTCATTTTAGAACCGAGTCACATTGTAATATCCGTCAATATTTATCCCATTTCATATATGAACTCGCGGAAGCTACATCATTACCATATCCATCTATTTTGGGTTCTTTTGTTTTGATCCACTATGGTTTGAGTTGTTTTTTCCTTAGTTAGTGTCTTGCTAACTAAGCTTTTGTAGTTGTGGAAGTGTGAAATTATTTTCATAGAGAAAATGAGATGACGTGTCCCCTCCTTCATCTCTGCAAAGAGAAACCAAATGTCAGTAATCACTCCCGACTAGAGTTGGTTGGGAGGATCCTCTGACAATTAAGTCAGTATACTAATCGGCCATTATGAAAAATATGTATTGACTATATTAAATAGGTTTCTTGGATTACCTCCATTTCCCTTTGTACTTCAATTGCTTATCTTTCTATAGTTATTTGGTTTAAATCTTGTTCATCCATTCATTTGTTGATCGAAGGGTCTTGCCTTTGTCAAATACAAGTTGAACTAATTGCCAACTTGCCTTTATCTTTGATCACTAGATCTAACCTCATTGGATGACTAGAATCATTTCAGGTGTTAGTGGCCAACTTGCTACTTGTTATGACCGTAGAATGAAGTTAATTAGACGACTTTCCCTTTTATTAGGCCCAGCCTATACTCCTGCATTTTTTGACATGTGCTTTTATCTATTGGATCAAGGCTTATATCTATTGGATCAAGGCTTAATCAACGTTTTCTCCTCATTTAAGAGATCTTTCTACTAGAAGGAAATCTCCATGCTTAGTTGTCTTTCATACGCTTACGTCTGTGCCTTATTAAGTTGATTCTCCTTATTGGCTCAATATGCTTTTCTTGAGCCTTTTTTTCCCTTCGAACTGGATTAAGTGTGTTAGGCTTGGACCTATATTTTTTCCCTCCACAATTGCCCCTTTCGGCTACTAAGCTAGTAAGGTTGTTGAAGCGTCATTGCCAATCTGATGAGGTACTGAGGTCTTGATGCTGAACTTTTTTTTATTAATGACACGCGTCCTTTGGTTTCACATAGTAGGGCATTAATGATGACAACAGTCACATCATCCCTTGTGTGTTGTTTTACTTTTGACACGTTTAATGTGGAAGCTTCCCTTACTCTCTATCACTTTATTTACACTTCTCCCAAAAGCTCAGACGCGCTTCCTATCATTCAATCGTTTGATGTCTCTGCTTTATCTTCTATAAGTCTCTTTCTCTCTTCCTTTTCGAATTTCTTTTGTTTCTGTGATTTAACTGCTTTTACTATAACCCTTCTTCGTCGTGCACCATGAATCATCTTAGGCACCTACTAGATTCTGAAGAGAGTACTCAAGAGTTTAGAATTCTCTACAATATTTCAGATGATGTCGTTGTTCACCTCCTTGTTGGTAATGACGACATTGTGAAGGGTCAAAGGTGTAGATGCCTTAGACCCTTATCGATATTGTTGAGAGGGGTGTTCGATTCCCTTTGCACCCTCTTCTCAGGGAGGCAATGCATTTCTATAACATCCCTTCCTCCCAGCTTGCCCCCGATTTCTTTAGGATAGTAATGGAAGTAATTGCTACAAATAATATTTTTGGAGTAAACCTAAGTCTTCCAAAAATTAGGTATTGCTACAATCTTGTTCCTACCATGAGGGAAAGAGTGAAACTTTACTTCAAGCCAAGATCAGCGAAGCGTCAATTGGTCCAGATACTTTCCAACTCCGACAAGCGTGTCAATGACGTGTTCATCATAGTGGAGGAGAATTGGGAATTCGCTTCTAGTTTCAATAGGACATGGCCTATTTCCAAACGCATTGCTTGACCATGTCCTTGTTTTACAATTCTCTAAGATTTATAATTATTATTTATTGTATTCTAAAATGCCTCATAATTGTTTTTACTATTCTTTTTATAGCTCCTATGGTTTTCTCTCACCCTAGCGAGTGGGAGGACCAAGTTAACATTCATTTTCTTCAAAAGTTTGGGTGTACAGGGTTCCTTATGAGCAGTTGGGTCAAGGTCGAGCGGCTCACGTCTTTCTCTCATATATCCTCCATTACAGCCTGGTGATTACTACTAACAACATTCCCCTTCACGTTGACGACAACATTTTCTATTACATCCCTCTACATCTCAGGAAGGATGAAGATGAGGAGCAACTAGTCGAAGAAGATCAATCCCAGTCCCAGAGTCAATCATCTGATTCTAAAGCCACCACTTCTGACCAATACCCTGACGATATGCTGCCGAATGTTTTTTTGGATATTGTTGTTGTCAGGAAACGCCTGCGGGAGAGGGAATATGCTAGCTCTACTTCTGATGCTTTTGGCTCCATTACCCTTGATCGGCCTCAGCAATTGTAGCTCGTGGTGGTTGACGACGTTCCCTCCTCTACCACTGTCGTCGTTGCTAGGGATCCAACGTCCCTTTCTTCGCCGGAATAGAGGCCCAGCAAATGCCACACCAATCAATCTGCGAAGGTTCGCAAGAAGGGCTAGTATGATCCTTCTGCAACTACTGTTGTTATTGCTACCACTACTATAGTTCCCACTATAGCTGATATGTCTGCCATCACTTCCCCCATCATCCTCACCCTGTCTTTCAAAGATCGGTCGGTGATAAATGCTTATACAGCATAGGGAGTGCTGCTGTGGCCACCGCCGTTTTAACCGAGTTGTCAGATTTTGCCATTTTTCCCAAGACCTACTGTAGGTGCCCCATTTTTACCGGTCTTAAGATTTAGGCGCTTTATTTTCGAACACCTGATTATGAAAGTCGCAATGTGCAATCTTTTGAATTATTCAGCAGGAAAGCCAAAGTTCAAGTTTTAATCCCAACTATCCTAACCTAATGCCCGTTTTGGCCAAGCTATTTTTTCCCTTTTAAAACCCTTTTTCAAAATGTTTTGATTGCGTGGTTCCAAACATTTTTTCAATGTTTCGAGGCTTGCATTTTTTGAACTCCAAATATTATATTTTTCAATAGATCGAGTGAAGAATAGAATGGGAGTGAATGGAAGGGATGGAATTCTCTAAAAATACCTATTTTCCTTTCAAAATTATGCTATCCTTACAGTATTGATCTAATCGTACATTTTTCTCACTGGCTGTATAACAACTTATAGCTGGATAAAAAATGTGGACGGTCGGATAATAATTATACGGCCAGCTGAATTGTCCGGGTATAGAGCATTTTCGGGAAATTCAGCTTCCTCTGCAAGTTTTACACAAATATCTTAGATATTTTATCCAAAATTCTATATATGCACGCCTCAGACCTTATTTTGAAGGGTTACCAAAATTTCCAAGAGCTAAAAACTTGTAAGAGGCATAGAGTACTCCCACACCTCCTCAATCATCTTCAACCTTCAACTCTTTTACCAATGCCAGCTAAAACACCATTGAAGCTTGATCGTTGAGGCTCCTTGCTAGGTGTTCAAACCATCTCCAAGGACCTTGAGGGTGTTAGGAAGGAGTTTGACAACTAAAAGCTCTTCATTTCTTTGAAAGGTAACCTTTAAAGGACTTTACTCATCCTTTTCTCATTTCTTTCTCTTTGTCCTATAGCTTTTTGTTGTTCTAGCATATGATCCTCCTTGGGATGTGGATGGCTCAGCCCCCTATAAAGTTATAGTATGATTTCTCTTTGTTTCAATATAATCTTTTAGTTTGGGTTGTGGATGGCTAAGCCAACCCCCTCCCCCAATACAATCTTTTAGCTTTGGGTTGTGTTTGGTGGACGTTTGGTCTCCTCTAATTTTGCCAAAACCATTTTCAATTGGGATTTGAATGACTTGGTGAAAAGTGGATGGGACCGCCTTCATTTTATGGAGCCATGATCTTCCCATTATCACATTGTAGGGGGAAGGCACATCCACCACTTGGAATTCTACTTGTTGTGTTACTGCAACCGCCTTCACTGGCAAAAAGATTTGCCCAAGGGGTACACCAAACTAGAGTTGAAGCTGATCAAAGAGGAGTCAATAGCCTGAAGGTCATTGTATGACAACCCCAATCTCTTAAATAATCCATGGTACATGATGTTTGAGGAACTGCCTTGGTCTATCAATATCCTCTTCACAATATATTCACCGATTTGTAATGTCACCACCAGGGTGTCACTATATGGGTGTTGGACCTATGCTAGGTCTTCATTAAAGAATGAGATTTCTAGTTCAGGCAATCGTCTTGTCTTCAAGAGATTATCGGATAGAGCCATCACTTCTTTTAGGTATGCCAGCCTTCTTATTTCTCATACGACTTCGTTTATCTGCCTTTTTGGCGGGATCAAGTAGCTTGTGTTGATGGTTGCCATCGGTTGGGCATTTCTTCCTTCACCACCACGTTTTCCTTTGCAGTCTAAAGAATGATCAATGTCCATCTATAAGTGTCCACTTTGTACAAGTTTCTCTAGGAAGTTCTTCAAGGCTTTGTAGTCCTCAGTGAGATGACCAAAATCCTTGTGATACAAGCATCACAACCTTCAATTCTTGAGGGAAGGATTTCTGACCATTTCGGGGTGGCCATAAGAATAAGGCTCGTCCTGGATCTTAGTAAAGACGTGATATATAGGCTCTATGAATGTAGTGATGACTGCTTTTATAGGTCTCCTTTCTTATTTCAGTTGTTCAACAATTGCATTTGACTCTTTCACTTAGGAGTTGAGGCCTTCCTTTCCGTCTCCCTTGGCTGAGCAATGAAGGTTGAACTTGTATATACTATACACCCCTTCTTCGATCATCTTCAATATTACAGTGATGGTCCATGTGATTCATCAAACTATCTACGTCGATAGGGGGCTTCTTCGTCAGGGACTATCGAAGCTTATTGGCCAGTTGTAGGCTAAGCTTGAAAGATGCAACTACCAATTCCGTTGTTGATCTCATTGTAGATTGCCTAGTGCCTACTAGGATAGTCTCTAAAACACTCCACTTCTTCCTTCTTCATCATGAGGAGCACGTCCACATCTTTGGGTGGTCGGCTATTAGTGATAAAGTATGAGATGAATGCACACTGCAACTGTTTCCAATCACTAATGGACCTAGCCTCCAATTTGTAATACTATCTAAGGGCCATTTATTCCAAGCTTATGGAGAACATCCGGTACATGATCAGCTCATTGTTGGTCCATAAGGTCATCATCAGCGTGTAAGGCTATATATGGCTATTTAGATCTCTTTTTCAATCATACAGGTTGAATTTTGGAGGAGTGAATCTCTTCAGGGGTTAGCACTATCAATTGCCTTAGAGAAATGGGATGTAATTTCTTCGGCAAAGAGATTTGCTAAACTTTCTAAGGTTTCCCTTAGTTCACTGATCAAGCCAACTCCACCGATCACTCTTTTGGTGGTTTGGAGAGTTGTCTCATTTTGTGGCCTGAGCTTTTTCTCTTAGGTGTGGCTGTAGTGACTACTAGCAGTCTAGCTCACTTTTTCTTGAGACGCATTCTTTTATGTTCGGATACTTTGCCCTCCAACCATGTTAGTTCTTGTGGGATCAGGTTGCCTACTTCGAGCTTCCTAATTCCTTTGGGCTATTCGCAGTTCTTCTTTTAGTGCTTCTACTTGGAAAGTAAGTCGATCAATGAGTCGATTTCACTAGTTTCCTTTTTCCATCTGGGCAAGAATTCCTCCTGAATTCGCTAACCCATCTAGCTCTCTTTCTGAATCTTGACCAAAGTTTTGGCTAAGTGTATTGCCGATCAAGGTACGCTGATGATCATTTGGTATTTCTTCTAGAGAAAGATGGGGCACCCATCTTCTCATTCTTCCTACAAATGGCGCCAAATGTGGGAGATGAAACTATTTCCATATGGAAAGCGAGATGATGTGTCCCTTCCTTGATCTTTGCAAAAAGAAACCAAATGCCAGTGATCACCCCCAACCAAGGTTGGTCGAGAGGATCCTCTGACGATCAAATCAGTTTACTGATTGGCCATTAAGAAAAATATGTATTGATTGTATTAAATGGGTTTCTTGGGTTACCTCCCTTTGTGATTTACTTGCTTATTGTAAGCCCCCCATTTTGACTGACCGTAAGACTTTGGGCAATTGTAATCCTCCCAATAATATGATGGTAAATTGCTTTATCTTTAAAATGTTTAAGAATGTTTAGAGTTACTATGTAAACCTGTTTTCGGCTAAAATTGACTTTTTAAAAAAATGACCATTTTACCCTTGAACCCATTTTTAGCCAAAAAGTAACTTTTTAACCCCGAGAAAGAGAGATAAGCCTGATTCTACTTTAATCAAACATATTTCTAAAATTTGTGACTAGTTTTATCAAAAACATTGATCAGAAGACAATTCGGACTTACTTGGGCCACAAAAAAGCCAAGAACATGGAATACATGCAACAATGGCATGTGTACCATTGCAAAGGGTGGTGCGCACCTTATCTATGCGCGCACATCCAAGCGCGACAGAGCCAGGCGTAGAAACTCAATCTTGGTCCATGTTTTATGGAAAATAGAGGAAAAAAGCGATGGAACCCTAGAAAGGGTTCCAGAACCCTCTCATTTGGCCATAAATAAAGCCATTCCCCCTCCCTTTCAAGAGGTGGAGATTTTCAGAGCCATTTTGTAAGTGTGAGAGCAAAAACACCCTTTTCTCTCCCTCTTTGGCCTTTGCCAAAAAATTTCTCCACCCATAGAAAATCTAAAACACTGAAAATCATCCTAAGAAGTGAAGAACCCAAACTACTTCAGAAACCTAAGCTTGGGGGAAGCTCACAAGCACAAAACTTGAGTTTCTTTATGTTTTTCTTTGTATTTTCTTCAGTTTAATCAAACCAGCCAGTAAAACTCATTTACCTTTTATATTTCAGTACCATTTTGCTTCATTTTTTAGTATCTGTCCATGCTAGGTTGTTGGTTCATCATTCCATCATGCAATTTATTCATCTTACTAGCTTTTTTGCCTTTTTCTTGCATGTTTTACTTATTTTATTAGAACATGATGTTTTAGGCTTCATTTAGTCATATAATAATCATGCATAGTCTAGTTTGAATCACCATGTAGTTTAGTTTGTATTTATGCTTTTTACTTGTTAGTTCTATTCTATGCATAGCCATTATGTTAGTAGCCTTAAACCGACTTCGGATCATATGTTGTATGTTTAGTGGTATATTTAGGACATGTTTATTTATGTTCTTGCATGTAAGACACATAAGTGGGCATACGGGTAAGTCTTCTTATCCCACTTGGCATATGTGTGCTATTTGCATTGTCTTTGAAATTATGCAAGTCAGATGCTCCTATGTGTAAAGTTGTGTGTTTTGTATGTTTTTCATGAATATTGTGTATTTTAGTTTGTGTTTAAGGCCATGGATTGTTAAGAACCCACTTTTAATATATATATATATATATAAATAAAATTACTTTTCATGAAAAATATGGCTTTATTCATTCAATCTAAAATATATGATATTCATTGTTTACTAAAATCACATAGTTTTAAGTTAGTTAAAGGATTTAGGGTAAATTACACTTTGCACCCCTGCACTTTTGGTCAAGTGTCACTTTGGCCCTTCTGTTAGCCTCATTGTTAACAGAGGTTAGTCACATGAAAAACATGTGAGGATAAATTACACTTTGTACGCCTACACTTTACACAAAATCTCACTTTAGTTCCTATACATCAAAATTGTGACACTTAGCTCCCTAAAGGATAACTTATGTTAGCCTCACTATTAACAGAAGGGCCAATGTGACACTTGACCAAAGGTGCAGGGGGTTAAGTGTCACAATTTGATGTGTAGGGACTAAAGTGAGATTTTGTATAAAGTGCAGGGGTGCAAAGTGTAATTTACCCAAGGATTTAGGGCTTAAAATGAATTAATGTGAATAATTAACCACTAAAATCATAAAATAGAAAGTGAGTAGAGGCCAATATTTAGATTGGGCAAAATGGGGTACTTTCATTCAATGACCTTCCTATTTTGTACCTAAGCTCCCGAACCTAGAATTTTATTGGTTGTGACGGAATGGTCCTTAACTTAGTTTTCATTGTTAAAATTTTATTAATTCCCTTTTAAAATTAAGTGGCGACTCTTTGTTAGTCAAAGCAAGTTAGTGTGGAAAACGAGGCCTTGGACTTAGAAAAGGCACAACGCTCACAATTAGCGACTCTGCTGGGGAATTAAGTTAACTTGAGTTGAAAATTTCTATTTTATAAAATTAGTGGTTAATTGTTAATTGCATTGCATCATTTTAGACTAAGGAAACCTGCTTTGTTACATAATGTCCCGGACACTATTTGTGGGCTATGTTATGTCAATAAGGCAAGCGTCAGATTATGCTATTAGTATTGTTTGATCATTCCCTTATGGGATGAGAGGTATATTGATAGTAATAACTGATGTACCCTTTTGTGACCAAACCTACCTTTTGCATATAGAGAGCATTCGTACCTTCCAAACTAGAATATGATACCCTCATTTCTAGGATTGTACTTTTGCCTTTTTGTATGATTTAATGAATCACAGATCTCATTTCCAAATTAGGACAAGGTAACCCTTCCCCAAATAGCCATGAATGCAAATTATGTGCTTATATAATCTTTTGAAAATGATTTGATTCTGGGAACAACAATTAGAAAGGCAATGAGTACATTCCACAAAACAAACACACACAAAAAAAAAAAAAAAAAAATCTAGGGAGTTTGATATGCTAGTGATTTGATTCTAGGACAATTTGAGTTATTTAGGATAGTCTTCCAATTACAAAATTTGGGAGTTCAATTTAGGCAATGATTCAAATTTTGATTATGATTTGAGCAATTAGAGGGAAATTAGTGGGTAGTTTCCTAATTTAAAGGGTTTGAGTTTGAATTTGAATTCTTACCTTAGTGATCATTTGAGAATGATTGCCTTTCCAAATTTTAAATCCCCAAGAAAACATGTGATCAAAGAGTAACTTCTAAAAAATAAAAGAAATTCCAACTTAAGTACAGCCTTGGAGCGTGCATGCCTCCCGATCATAAAATGGTAAATTACTTCATCTTTAGAATGTTTAAGGATGTTTGGAATTATTGTGTAAACCCGTTTTGGAAAAAAAACTAACCTTCTGCAAAAATGACCATTTTGCCCCTAAAACCGTTTTTAGCCAGTAAAAAAAAAAAAAACTAACTTCTTAACCCCGAGAAAGATAAATAAGCCTGATTGTGCTTTGATCAAACATATTTTCCAAAATTAATGACCAATTTTATTAAAAACATTGATCAGAAAACAATTCGGACTTACTTGGGCCATAAACAAGCCAAGAACATAGAATGCGACGTGTACCATAGCAAAGGATGCGTGTGCACCGTATTTGTGTGTGCGCACATCCAAGCGCAGCAGAGCCAGGTATGGAAACTCAATCTTGGTGCATTTTTCGTGGGAGGCGGAGGAAGAAAGCTATGGAACCCTAGAAAGGATTCCAGAACCTTTCCCCTTTAGCTTACAAGCAAGAAACTTGAGTTTCTTTATGTTTTTCTTTGTGTTTTCTTCGGTTTAATCAAACCAACAGGTAGAACTCTTTTACCTTTTATATTTCAGTACCTTCTTGCTTCATTTTTCAATATCTATCCATGCTAGGTTATTGGTTCATCATTCCATCATGTAGTTTATTCATCTTACTAGCTTTTTTGCATTTTTTCTCACATGTTTTATTTATTTTATTAGAACAACATGTTTTAGGCTTCATTTAGTCACATAATAATCATGCATGGCCCGGTTTGAATCATTATGTAGTTTAGTTTGTATTTATGCTTTTTGCTTGTTAATTGTACTCTATGCATAATCATCATGTTAGTAGCCTCAAACCAGCCTTAGGATCATATGTTGTATGTTTAGTTGTATATTTAGGACATGTTTATTTATGTTCTTGTATGTAAGACACGTAAGTGGGTATTTAGGCAAGTCTTCTTGTCCCCTTTGGCATATGTGTACTATTTGCATTGTCTTTTAAATTATGCAAGTTAGATGCTCTTTATGTGCAAAATTGTGTGTTTTGTATGTTTTTCATGAATATTTTGTACTTTAGTTTGTGTTTAAAGCCATTGATTGTTAAGAATCCACTTTTAATATTAAAAAAAAGAAATTATGAAAAAAATGACTATATTCATTTAATCTAAAATATATGATATTCATCTTTTACTCAAATAACATAGTTTTAGGTTAATTAATGGTTTTAGGATTATTCACTACTAAAATCATAAAATAGAAAGTGAGTAGAGGCCAATATTCGGATTGGGCAAAAAGAGGTGCTTCATTCAATGACCTTCCTCTTTTGTACTTAAGCTCTGGAACCCAAAATTTTCTTGGCTGTGACGGATTGGTCCTTAACTTAGTTTTCATTGTTAAAGGTTTTTTTAATCCCTTTAAAATTTTAGTGGTGACTCTTTGTTGGTCAAAGCAAGTCGGTGTGAAAAATGGGCCTTACACTCGAAAAAGGTACGGCACCCACACTTATCCTTTTATAGTTATCTGGTTAAAATCATGTTTTTCCATTCATCTATTGATCGGAGGGTCTTGCCTTTGTTAGATACAAGTTGAGCCAATTGCCAACTTGCCTTTATCTTTGATCATTGGATCTAACCTTATTGGACGGCTAGAATCATGTCAAGTGTTAGTGGCTAACTTCTACCTGTTATGACTGTAGAATGGAGTTGATTGGACGGCTTCCCCTTGTATTAGGCCCAGCTTATATTCTTGTGTTTTCTGACATGTGTGTTTATTCGTTGGATAAAGGCCAGATCAATGGTTTTTCCTCATTTGAGATATCCTTCTTCTAGAAGGAAATCTTCACGCTTAGCTGTTCTTCATGCGCCTTAGTCTAGATTGTATTAAGTTGATTCTCCTTATAGGCTCAATATGCTTTTATTGGGCCTTTTTCTTCCTTTAGACTAGATTAAGTGGGTTAGGCCTAGACCCATATTTTTTTCCCTCCACAGTAGTGTTTTTCATGGGGATTACATATGATTGTGTTGTCTTCAAAGGCCAACCTCGTTGGGACGTTCTTTTTCAACTATGATGCAACTATTTCCCTATGCTTTTTATTGATGTGTAATCCTTTGTTTTGATTATTATTAATAAAAAATTTCCCTTTGCCGATCAAAAAAAAAAAAGAAAAAAAAAAAAAAAAAAAGATGTATAAGAAATCGCAATAGATGTAAGGGCCCTTAGGCTTACATTTATATAAATAAAAATAGTTTAACCCTTAATACATAACAATAGCATTATGCCTACATATAGAATGCCTTGTGGTCGAAAACACATGGGAGCTTCTCAACTCAAATAAAATCTTCCATATCTGCACTTGAAAATATTGCACAATATAGGATGAACATATATTCTAGTAGTGATCCCAATAATTCTAATTAATATAGTCCTATACATGTATATGATCATAAATGCTCCATATACTACATATATAAATAATCTTCCCCCCCCCCCAATTTTTTAGTCCAAAATACATATATATATAATTATACTTTTCCTCGAAAGTCGTTATTTAACATTTCAAAAATGGTCATTACTTTATCATTATTCACTTCTTTGAATGGTTTTAAAAGAATTCATTAACTTCGAATGGTTTTAAAATATAACATTATTCAATAAACATTCACAAATCCACTATGATAGATGACCTAAAACAATCTCAACAACTACATTACAATTCAGTAATTACATTGCCATGTAAACTGTGAATAATCCCAAAAGTCTATAATATCATATAATCCACTAGTATCACAACAAGCTATAACCAACTCATAACGTTTCCAAAAGCATTCCTCCACATTTTCTAGTCATAAACACAGGGGGCCAATTGGGTACCCTTCACCATAAACGCGTATACATATCTAAATGAAATAATATTCGCACATAACACAATCCGACCTTGGTCAAGCCACTACCCCCACTTTACCAGGAGCTAGTTGGAAGGAACTTGGGACCTATTATTAAAGTGGAATCCACTTTACCAAGCGCTAGCTGGAGGGAAATTGGAACCTACCATTCGAAATGCAACCCACTTTACTAGGCACTAGTTGAAAGGAAATTGATACCTATCATTCGAAGCGCAATCCACTTTATTGAGTGCTAACCAAAAGGACATTGGAACCTCTTTATAGCACTTTTATCATATATCTCAATACAAACAACATCAATTCTATTTGTGTAATTAATTGACCAAATTACATAACAATAAAAGTTTTAATTCCACCTAGTTCCACATTGATTCTACGACAAACAATGCAATCATCCACCGATTGTCAAAACAGATATCTCTAAACAATATATATTATCATATGAACGATATATATAACGTGTAATTCACAATATCACCCATAATTTTCCTTACTTCTGACATATCCGAGTTTCACAATTACATCCTTATATTCTCAATTTTGTTTAATTAAGCTAATAATGGTTATCTATATTCAAATAATCCAATTTGACACTATTAGGGCATAACTAACAAAAATGTATACATGATAATCTCAATGAATTCAATAAAGCATGAAATGAATAATTTTTGAGTTATTATCAATCCAAATCGATTTCTCAATTTCTTGATATTTCATTTAATCACAAACTTCAACTCAAATTCTTCAAAATGACTATCAAATTCTAATTTCCCTAAATCATACCATTTCTTGCTTTTCATAAAAAGACATTTGATTAATGTTCAACAATTTCCATGAGTTCAAATTAATAACTTTTCTCATCAATTTCATATATGTACATGCAATTTCCTGACTTTTTTGTAATTTCACAAAGCAACGTAATTTAGGGCTTCTCAATTTCAATGAAATCACATGCTCTAAAGCTTCTAAAATTTCATACTTGGTAGAGAAAGGTTGATATATGTGCATATAAATAACACATACCAAACCCTAAATTCACATAATATATCCCTTAAAAACTTCTACAATGTTTCTAAAATTTGTATAATAAAATACCACATATACATGCATACAAACTACATTAAGAAATTTTTTTTAAAAAAAAAATCCCTACCTTTTGAAAAGAAGAGGAGAACCAAGAAGAGAACCCCCAAATTTCAACATCGTTGGATTTTGATCTGCACTGTAGCTCTCAGAATGCTTGTTGATTTGTCCTTGAGAACTAGTACCAAAATCTTCTTTGATTTTATTGGATTGAAGGATTTGTAAATTTCTAGGTCATGGTCTAGAGAGAAGAGGGAGAGAAAAGAGTTTAGAGATAAAGAAAAAGAATGGAGAAAATTGAGGGAAGAGAGGGTAGGATTAGATTTGAGGAGATTGAGCATGAAAATCGAAGCAGAAACATGTTTTGTCTTATGCACAGAACCTCAACCGGACATGCGATGGCTCCTTCTGTGAGACCCCTAACTTCCTAGTAAGGCCCTCACTTTCAAATTATTATAATGAAAGTCCTCATTTCCTCGTTTACTTGCAATTTTAACCCTAGAATCGAAAACGCATCCCAAATGAAAACGTGCAAGCCCTAATCGACCTTGGTTGTTTAATAATCATTTCTAACACCTAATACTAATTAATTAACCCCCCAATTATAGATTGATTGCTCAAAACCCTAATTTATGATTTTCATCATGTCGTTCAATAATTTGTCTTTCGATTCAGAGCATAGTGGTTTATACAAAATTGTTTTCCCAAACTCTAATTCAATTAAATTCTACACTTAAAATAGGAATTCTAGTTCATAAATTTAGCCAAAACCATCACACTTTATTAGAATTATACTTTGACCCCAAATCAAGTACCTTTACATACATACATACATATATACATATATATATATATATATATATATTTGTACCTTTTCCTTATTAAATCTTTTTGTACACAAAATATCTACATTATTATAGACACCCCATTTTCGACCGCCCGTAAGATTTGGGTGCCTTAGATTGATCACCTAATGATGAAAATTATGCTGTACAAATATTCGTTTTCCTCAACAGGAAGCCTCGGTTTTGAGTCTCAGAAGCCTATAAACTTTGCACCACTTTTGGACCAAAACAGTTTTTGTTTTTCAAGCCTGACCACCCAGAAGCCTGCAGGCCAAAAGGTGGCCGGCTGGCCAGATTAGTGGCCGGCTATCCCCCACTTGGCCGGCCTGGTAGAATAGATATTTGTTACCAGCTGTCCCTCAATGTGCATGCACTACACCAGCTGGCTTAATACATATATTTTTGAGATATCAACCGGTGGTTCTATATATAGAGAGCCATACCTTATGTTTTTAGGTTAGAAAAATTTCCAAGGGCTCAAATTTTTGAAAATATATATCTCTCTATCTTGCAACCTATATACACCCTACCTATACTCCCTAAACCAAATTTTTAGGGCTTTTTGTTGAGGTTATTGAGCTTAAATTTTAGCACTTGAGGGTGAGAATTTGTTGGTTTGTTAATCAAAGTGTTACTCCTCTCCAAGAGATATAACTTCTAGCTTCTTTACACCACTTCTTCCCTATCTTTACTTGCTATTTTTAGACTATTTTTCCACTATTTTTATGGGCTGAAACTTGTGGCTTAAAGCTATCAAAGGTAGAGGGGTAAACCACCATTCTTTGAACCTTATTTTCCAAGCTTCTGCCCTTGTGTTTCCTATCTATTTTCCAACTTTTTCCTACTATTTTTTTAGAGTTTTTCAGAGGCTAAAAAAGTAGTTTTGAGGTTCAAAAAGTGAAGGGGTTAGCCACCTGTAGACACTCCATTTTTTACCGCCCTTACGACTTGGGTGCCACTGCTTGCGCACCCAATGATGAATTTGTACATGCTTGTTAAGTGCTCGAAGTCCTCAGCAGACTGCCGTAGCCTTGAGCCTTGGAAACCCTGTGAATCTTTTGTCTTGTTTTGGACCAAAATAGTAGCTTTTCAAGCCTAACAACCCTAGGACTTGTCGGCCCCTCTCTTTAGGCTGCCGGCCACTGCTATTGGCTGTCGGCCACTGATCTTGGATGCCGGCCATGTGTGTGGCCTGTCAGCCAAAATTAGTGGCTTGCCAGCCAACATTAGTGGTCTGCCAGCCACAAGTATGTTTTGGCAGATATTTTGGCTAGTTGTGCCAACTGTTTTCACTGATGCTTGCACCTGCCTACACGTGTATGTATTGATTTTTCTGAGGGATTTTGACGTTTTTCTATATATAGGAGACCTCCCCTTCCATTTTTTAGGGTTAAACATTGTGGAGCAAAATTATCTCTATCTCTCTCTCTCTCTACAATTCTCTCTCTTTCTTGCAAATTCCTAAGCTTTTGCAAGCTTTTTCCTATACACTCTAAACCAAACCTTGTGGTATTTGAGTTGAGGCATTTTTTAGCCTACTTTGAGCTCTTGAAGGTGTGCAAGTGTTGGTTTAACACTTGGAAAGGGTTATCCTCTTCAAGAGGTATAAGTCTTGGCCTATTGCTTTGCTTTATTTGCTATTTTGTCTACAATTTTTAGGCTATTTTTGGGATGTTTATACTCTGTATTTTTGGGCTGAAACTTGTGGTTTAAGGCCATTAGGGGTGAAGGCGTAGATCACCCTTCTTTATACCTTATTTCTTAGGCCTTTGCCCTTGTGTTTCCCACCTCTTTGTCCACTTTTTTTGAGCTTTTTAATACTGAATCTCAAAGGTTTTTTAATGGCTAAAACCATATTTTGAAGTCCCAAAAATGGAGGGGGTAGCCCTCCCTCCTTGTGCTTGCTTACTAGATTAACATGCTCCATGTTTTAGCTTTTTGTTCTAGCTATTTTTGTCTTAATTCTAGCATGTTTTAGGACCGATTTAGCACTATTTTAGGACTATTACTATGTTTTCATTACATTTGAGCTTTGTATAGCATGCTTGTAGTGTAATTGTCCTTATAGGCTTGGTGGTTTAGGCCTTAGCCACCAACCTATTTGAGTTGATAGCATTTATTTCTTACTTTCCATACTTGTGATCACCTCTGCAACCTCCCTCATTTCTTGGCTTTGTGCTTTGCTTTGAAAGTTGTTTCAAGCTACTTGTTTGTTTAAGCTTGAGATTGAGGTGTTGTGCTTAATGGTTTAATCCCTTTGGGGGTTCATTACCAACGGCATGACACTTTTTTCATGCCTAAAACAATACTTGGTTTGGTACTCCTTTCCATTAAAGGACTTAAAGCTCACTTTTGGACTTAATTGATTAAGGAATGGTTGGTAATTAAAATGGAGTATTAAAATGAGGACTAAAAATGATGCAAGATAATAACTTGGTTAGGGTTCAATCAGACGTTAATTGAGCCCTTGAGTCTTGAATCGTTTCATACTTGTTCGTGATGAAAACGGTTTAAGAGTCATTGTTGACTACTTCCCTTGATCAAGCCATGATAGGGAGGAGGTTTGAGAGTCATTATTTGCACATTTATTGAAATTGTACCCTTTGGTTCATAAGCCATCATGCAATGAAATTGCATCGATTGATGGTTTGTGAATCAAATTTACTACTCCTTTGAGCTGTTTGATGATAAGGAGGGGTAAGTTGTACAAACATACCTTGAGAATACCCTATTTTGTGCTCTGTATGCTTTCTGTTGTAACAGGAGAAACCAAGCATCTATGGCAGGCAGGCTACCATTTGTGGCCGGCCGGCCACCACTTTTGGCCTGTCGGCCATTTTTGTCAAATTAAGCAACAGTGTTTTTGGAACAGAACAGAGCAGTGGCTGAGGTGAAAAGATGTTCTACCACGCAATAGAAGCATTCTGGTAGCAGAACAGTGTACTTTTCGGGTGGAAATCTGCACATGCATGAGCATCCCTCGCTTTTTGAGGCAAATTAGTTAATTTAGTTACTTTATTTCATGTTGTATTTATGTTTTAATTAATTAGTTAGCTAATTAGAATTTTGTAATTAATTAATTAGTGTAATTAATTAGTTAATTCCAATTTGTAACAATTAGCTAGAATAGTTAATTAGTTGTGATGTTCTAAAAACTAGCTAGCATAGTTAGTTATTTCGTTTTGCAATAGCTAGTTAATTGGCTTAGCTAGTTAGTTTATTCGGATCCTCCTGCGCGAGGGTGCAATTGTAATAATGTGTATATCTTTCAACCCCACGTCTTTCTCCTTTTTATTTAACTGCTTATGATGGTTAGTTTTAGGGCATCATGTTTTGTTTAGCATCCCTTATGCCTTGCATCCGTTGTCTTGCATGCATTAAGCTCGGTTCATCATTCTAACAATGCATTGTTAGTTAGCACTTCATTGAATACGTGCTTAGACCACATGCTATCAAATTGATTTATATGCCATGTTAAGTAACCTAGCTTAGTAATTGCACATCGTATGCGTTGCATTAGTCATATTGCATAGTTAGGATCACGCATTTTCCCTAACTCTATTTTTTTTTTGGCTTGGAGTACTAGGTGAGCTTTTACTCGCTTTAGCATATTGCATTGTATGTTAGTGTTGCCATGTCAAAGCATGTTCACCATGAGGCTAAGTACTTAAGTGATAAACTGTTTGAATGCCTGTGGATGAAGGCTATTTGCTTGAATTGGAATAATTTGAGTAATGTTCATATGCGATCACTTTTTCGAGTGGTACATATTCGAAACAATTTTCAAAATCAAACATGAAATCAAGTGTTTCAATTCTTGCAAATTAGTCTATACTTGTGTGTGCGCATTACATAATAAAGTTAGTCTAATAATCTGAACAAGAGTATATAAATGTAAATAAGATTCACATCATGATTAGTAGAGGCCGGTCTTTGATTTGGCGAGCAGGGGTGCTCAATTCTTGACCTTCCCTTCTCGTACCTGAGTTCCCGAGTCGAGACAATCTTGGTGATGACGGACACATGGCCTTTGGCACGAGTCATGGGTTTCCTAAATTTTTCAAAAATATTTAGGTGGCGACTCTATATCTGGCATAGCAGTCCATTTTTGGCAATTTGATTCAAAATTGATTTTTCAAAAGATTTGTCGGATTTAGACTCTTTGGTGTTTATCTATTTCACATTGCACTTGTGAGATTAGATTCAGAACCGCGGGAGTCCGATACTGTAGGGCTTATTCGTCTTTCGAAAGGAGCACGAAAAGTCGAGCTACAGTTTCTGGCGACTCTGCTGGTGACATTAGAGAACTTGACTCGAATTTCATAATGTGAAATTTTATCTAAACTTATATGTTTCTTTGCATTGCATTTTCATTGATACGCTTAAGTTACTGTGTTTGCCATCTGCTATTCCTGGACGGTTTGTTGGAGGCTTGCCTAAAAGCTTGCCAAAAGGCTGACTAGTCGTGGGCTCTGCCATGATGGGAACACAACCCTTGGATCTGGACTACTGTTGTACCGTTTGATCCTCCTTTTACTTCCCGGTGTTAGGTGCGAGAGGTATATTAGGTAGTCATGCTGAGGTACCCTTTTTGACCATTTAGCCTAGTTACATATCGAAAAGCCTTAGAGACTGTTCTAAACTAGGACAGGATGCTCACTCAAAATGCAGGCTTACGTGAAACCACTTTGTTTGATTAGTGAAACCCTAGTTCCAGACGAAACTAGGACAGGGTAACCCTACCCCCTCATAGGGGTGTTTTGGCTCTCGTTTAACTGATATGTGCTTTATAGTGAAACTGTACAGGGATGTGCATAGTAGTTGCAAATTTGGTATCTATTTTGGGGGGAGGGGGTAGAATTCAGTGTGAAGTACAATCCTACAACTGTGATCATGTCTGTGTTGATAACATCATTAGCTGAGGTGCTATACAGTTTCTGATTACTGTTATTTTTGCTTTATTTCTTTTGCTAGGTAGTTTAACACCATAACTTCAGAAAGTTCGGATATCCCCCAAGTACTCCAGACCTAAGTCAGGAGACTTTGAAAAGCCGGGGATCTTGTTCGGGGACAGCCCGTGTTTACCTCACTCCCACCGATTACAAGACGGAGGAGAACCATGCAGAGCTCACCGGCTCAGTTTTAAAGCAGTCACCCCTCAATTCACTTGTATCCAGTCAAGTTCGGGAACGATCATTTACTTCTAGTCCAGCACGAGATCACTTGCCTATTCCGATGACACAGTATCCCTTTGTTATCACATGCCCTATATGTTGTGTGGAAGTTGTTTGTGACATCGGTACGGTGGTTTGGGGGCTGTTTTGCATTTTCTCCCATTTAATGCCCTTTTTCGGTTAAGTTAAAGGCGTTTTTGGCTCTAACTCTCAACCTACACGTGCTAATTACATTTTGTCTATTGTCACATGTCCTATTTGTCACAGGGAAGCTGGTTGTGATATCCATACAGTGGTTCAGGGACTGTTTTGCATTTTCGTCTCCTTAACACCCTTGTTTGAATAAATTTTAACAAAGAAAGCTACATAGGTTTGTCTCTAGGTATCCGATTCCTTTAATTTAACTTGATATCCAAGTACATTACAAAATATTCCTATTTCTTAACAAATTTCATTTATTTTCTAGAATAGAATGGTGTGCACAATATGCCACAAAGCATTTTATTCATATTTTTTGTATAGTTTTACGATTAACTCGAATTGGTAAGTATGTTTGTAGGTGAATGTGTAATTACACATATTGGCTACATATCCCATACTCATATCCTTATCCAAGTATAATGTTTGACAAGGATACTCTATACATTTAGAAAAGGATAAATTACATTGACCTCTCCTAAAGTTTACAAAAAATACAAGCATTAATTTCGGTACATTTAGTAAGACTAAATGTACCGAAATTAATACAAATAGTGCAAAGATAGAAAGAGAAATAAGGTAAAATAAACATTTCAATGTAAAAGAGTTGATAATATCATTTTTTTCATAAATATGAATAAATTATTGATGAAAAGGGGCTTAAGTGTTATGTAAATTAAAATTCAGTAATGATTTAGACCCCCACAAAACATCACCCCCACAGCCCCCACTCACTTGTGATTGGTCCAAGTAAATACAAACACATCATTGGTCCATATCACTGTGGGAGTGGTGGGAGTCTCCCCAAAAGGGGGTCTCAAACATTATTCATTAAAATTTTTAGAGATCCCAATGTAATTATGCCAAACTTGTGGAGTTCACTGTATTTTTTTTTTTTTTTTCAAATCTTAGGAGAGGTCAGTGAAATTTACCCTTAAGAAAGTATGTAACATATAGATAATGAGATTCATATTAATAAAAACATATGAAATCCATCGTCTTTGAGTTTAGAAGTAATAAATCGAAAATTGGGTAAGAAATAATACTCAACTAAATTATAGCATTTCACAAAACCATGGAAAATATGATAACGTCACCAAAAAGAGATTAAAATAATTTCCCAATAACAGTAAGTATCTGCCCTCAAGTTTAATTGACAGAAAATTTATTTCTCTTTGCTACCAAAAAGCATCCAAAGCATGACAACAAACACAACTTGACCAAAAAAATAACAATAAGTCAAGGAACATAAACATTAAATACAGAACTTGACAAAAATACATTGACGAAAAATGATTTTTTAGAAGTGAGACCGTCAACTAATTTTGTAGAAATCATGTTCATTCATGTGTTTCTAGGTCCGGTTCTGTGTTTGGTTTACATATTCCTAAACTTATTGAAAAACTATTAACAAAAGTAGATAAAATGAGGAAGGGCACGAGAACAACTGCTCTTGGGGAGCTAAGCTAATCTCACCTTTATTGAGCGAGTCATAGAATCCCGTGGTTCTTTTCTTCATGTCCCACTATTTCTTCTTCCACATGGTGGCAACAAACATACTGATTATAATCCCCAAACAAATCTCCTTGATCACCCCTGGACCTTTCAAGGTGACCTGATGACCAGCCATTTTCACTTTAGTTGCAAAGAAGAAATCTATGCAGTTTAGAGAAGGATCATGAAGGGCATATCATAAGTTAATTGTTAATTAACGTAACATGATAATTGGTTCAATTTTCTCCCCAGAAAAAAGAAAAGAAGATATAAGGTCAACCAATTATTGGCCACCAAAGTATGACAATCTAGCACACGAGTCTTTTTTCTAAAGCGAGTTTTGAGGAAGGCAAGATGTATGCAATCTTAGTCTCAATTTTGAAGACGTTGGCCACCAAAGTATGGGATTGAATTTATTTAAAAAAATCTTCAATCTTATTAGTGACATGAATGTTCAGGGTGTTTTCCCTCACTCAACTTTTCTTTCTTTCTTTTTTTATTTTTATTTGTTATTAGTATTTTTTCTGGTGCCCACAACTTTAGGCAAGGAATTTAAGGTCCCTTAGATCTTTTAACGTCTTTCAAACTTTATCTACTGATTAAACTCAATTTTCTTAATTTAACTATTATAATTGCAACTTGTTCTAGCATTGTTAGGATGTATGAGGCCAAAGAGAAACACATCGGTGTACAAACTTAATCAAAATATAATAAAAAATACAAAAGTCCCCATTAGACCGATGATGGAATTGGTGTTCATGCAAATTTCTTAAGAGAAGTGTCCTATAAGCAATCATGACTTGAAAAAATAGGAGCATCACAACACACTATTGCATATCATAGAGTCAGACAAACCAAATTACAATGAACAAAGTCGTGCCTTAGGAATTTACATAATATAAAGGGGAGATAAAGAAAGCAGTTATACAATACCTAATTGATCAGATGATCATCTTTTTCATTACTTATCGTGAATGTCATTGTAAGTCCAACGAAAAGCCTCATATAGCATAACCCCCAAGTGTTAATACAAGTATAAGAGTGATGCAATGTTATATTGGCAAGGTGCCATGCACGATGTGCGTGAAGTTTATTTATTTTTCTTTCTATCTGATCAAGTTTCACACTTCTCACTTTGCATTTGCAACAAAATAGAATGTTGAATTTAAAATTTAAAATAGTTGCAAGCTAAAAACCTATTATATCGCTTGCAGAAGCTAGAACGTAGAGATATTTATGAAAACCAAATGGTGTTCTAGGAAAACTAAATATTGACATGGTTTAAAAAACAAGTAAGGGTGTTCTCTCTTTGGAATTTCATAAATATGGATTATAGATAGGTATATGGTGTCGAAGTTTGGGGCCAATTTATTACTACTTTTCCTGAATGACATCTTGAGTTGAGAATCTCTAATAAAATTGCAAACAAGGGCCTTCAAAGTTTCTAAAAGCATCATAACAGTTCCACTTTCCTTCTTTTTGTCAACAAAACTGGAGAATGAAGACAAACAAAAAGACACACATACATATGTATATATGACATCTGGCCCAATCAAACTTAATTACAAAGCATATAACTTAATTAAATGTTTCTTCAAGTAGATTCACTTAGCTGAACAAAAAGGACATGAATATAGGTTCGATATAGCTCAAGAGAACAATCAAATAGGAGAGATTGATATGAATAAAGCGAACAAGTTAAACCAATTTGAACCTAATTTCACTCCCAGACATCTATTTGATACTAGTTAGCACAACACAACATAAAGAGAGAGCAGGTCCTATATTTCACAACATGATGTCACAGATTCATAGATCTGAAATAGGAATTAATGGAAAGCAAATGACACAATTCATAAGTACAGAACCGCAATAAAGTTCTTGAAGCTAGGGATCGAATCATAGAAAAGAAAAATGAATGCCGAAGTTCTACATTTTGGTTTAAAGGTCGTAATCCATCTGGGTTTCCCACATTTGCTTTAGTTTTCTTACCATCTTGACTGAAAGTGGACAATACATTCTGTACAAATTCATTACTGTTACTAAATAGTTTAGAATTAGAATACTCCAGTCATATCCCAAATTCTTGCTTAACCCAGCTTGAATTTGGGATTTCTATGTAAAAATCAACACAAACCCTATACCAAGTGTAGGAAATCAACACAACATTAACTCAAATTCAACACAGAATGAAACAACAAAAATCATATAAAACTCTAGGGCAAGTGTGAGAAATGGGGAAATAGAGGAAGGAGGAGAGAGAGAGAGAGAGAGAGAGAGAGGGAGACCGAATTCATAGAGAGGGAGAGAGAGCTCCATCCACAGATTGAGATAGAGACGGAGAGCGACAGAGAGGGAGAGAGACCGAGAGCGACAGAGCGAGAGAAACATACTTGTGATTAAGTGGCGTTGGTGCTTTGCAGGTGGCGGTGGTGATGTGCAACGGTCTCTTTCGCCCGTGGCCAACGACGGTGGTGAGCGGGGTGAGGCTTGGTAGTGTCGAAAGAAAGCGAAATTTGTTTGAGACAGTGTTGTAGACGTCCCCGAACGCCCCGGAAGGATGAGTCCCGTTCTGTTCATTTTGGGCTCACTACAGTTCGGACTCAAATTGTCACAGTTCCCAATCTGAACCAAAGAGTCCAAATCCGGCAAATCGTTTTGAGAAAACAGATTTTTGAAAGAAGTGCCAAACATGGACTGCTTTGCCAGATACAGAGTCGCCACCTAAATATTTTATTTTTGGGAAATTTAGGAAACCCTGACTCGTTGCCTAAGGCCACGTGTCCGTCATCACCAAAGTTGCCTCGGCTCGGGAACTTGGATACGATTGGGGAAGGTCACTTCGTGAGCACCCCTGCTCACCCGATCAAAGATCGGCCTCTACTAACCATGATATCTAGTTTTGAAAACATTATGCGTTCTTATTCCGATTATTAGCCTAGATTTACTATGTGATGCGCACAGCATACAAGTATAGACTGGGTCGCCTGAATTAGAACAAAGCATTTCATGTTTGTTTTTGAAAGATGGTTTGTTACTCGCAAGTAAGCTTAAAATGCAGATTTTGCCACCCTCAGGTGGGCTTAGAAAAGATGGTTTTGCCACTATCTAGTGGGCTTAAAACTCATAGTCAATGCATTGTTCCAATCCAAACAACCCAACCTTTACCCACAGGCATTCAGGCCGTTATATCACATAAGCAAATAGCCTCATGGTAAGCATGCTATCATGGCAGTCACTCATACTCATGCAAGGATGCTAAAGCGTAAAAACTTACCGAGTACTCCAAGCCAAAACATAAACTATGTTAGAAATCCATGCATGATCCTAACTATACAGAAATGCCTAATGCAACACATGCAGGAATGCAACTAAGATAGGCTCTGCTATTCTAAACATGGCATATGGAATGCTACAGCTAACATGTATTCAACTCGGAATTGAAATACAATGCAGTGAGTATGATGCGCCGAGCCCGGTGCATGCAAAACGGATGAATGAATGCAAACATGCTATCATACTGTATGCTAATTGAAACATGCCCTAATCTAACCATCATAAGCTGGTAAATAAAAGGGAGAAAGACGTGGGGTTGGAAGACATACATCGCACACACGCACACTTATTACAATTGCGCCCTCGCTCGAAGGGTCTGAATAAATAATATACAGTCCTGAATAAATAACTACAGTCCGAATAAATACAAAATCCTAATTAATTAACAAATTAATCTAGGAAAGCAGTAAATTAGCATGCAAGCTAGGGACTGCCTCAACTCTGCTCAGGATGATGAATGATGCATGTTCAGGTTGCCTTGCGCGGAAATCCATTGCGATGCCCCAATTAGCCTCTGTTTACATGTAAGCCCGGAATATTGCACGAAGCTCCAAAAGACTGCCGGTTTCTGATTTGCTGCAACAGAGAGCAAGAAAGGGGCATGGCAAAGTATTTTCATATATGTATGCACGCCTCGATCCTCATGCCACCAATCACGCATCTCGATGCATGATGGCCAAGGAGTCGAATTGCACGACTCAATATGAAATGGATGCACATATAAACATGACAAAACCGAGACTCCATCATGGTTAATCCAGAGTGTCGGCGACTGGGAATTGAGACACGTTCCGTCATTCGGAGTACGAAACGTCCCTCGTTTCCTGTGTTTGGACTAACTCCTATCCCAAACACAACGCAATATGCATGAATGTGACTAACATACAACCTAGCATACACAATGCTATGAATTGAAATGGCATACACAATGCACTAACATACAACTTAGCATACGCAATGCAAAGGATTAAAGATGGCATACACAATGCAATATGGGCTTACACCAATATGAGTGGACCTCAGCCACACTCACATCAGCGGCCATAAGATGAAAATGAGACACTCGAGATGCGTGCACACATGCACGCAGACCGAGGACCGATCCTAAGGCACAAATGCCACTCTAACAAGGCATGGCAAGGCATGAAATATGGCATACAAACATGCAAGTTCCAGCATTGAAATGTGATGCAAAATGATCCCGAAACATGGAAACATGGCACCCGATGCATGAGATGAGCCCCGAAACTCAAAACTAGGCACATGTATTGACTTATAGCTATACAAAGCATGCATTATTTGACTATGAAACACAAAGACAGAGCCAAGGCAGTCTCAAAACATGAACATTTCTAGTTCAAAGCATGACCAAAAGATGCTAGCATGATGGACTAAAATAGCATGCAACTTTGACTAGCAAACATGGTTTACATGGCATGTATGTGAAGCATGTGAGATCTCATCAAACCAGAAAAAATCAGTGAACAAAACATGTGAAAATAGGCCCAAATAATCACTGAAATGGAGCCAACATGTGCAAAAATGATGAGCTCCTTTAGAGGGCCATACAAGGGATTATTAAGCACATACAAGATAGATATGAAGCATAGCAAAAACACCTTTGGAAATGGACTATGACAACCCTAAAACCTACCAAATAGGCCCTGGCAAGTGACTTCAATGTATGCAAAATAGGGTCCCTTTGGAAGGTCCAAAAGACCATCAAACAAGACAAGGAGAGAGGGGGTCACCCCCCTCTGATTTTGGCCTTCAAGAAAACACCTAAGCCACTGAAAATATGCTGGATTTCAGTGGCCAAGAGGCCAAGCCATGGCCAATGCAAGAGCTCTAATGCATAGCGCTAATCATGAAGGAATGAAGCATGCATAGGGGGAAGATGACCCCAAACAGAAAATAGACCTTAATCAAACATGAAGATGATGTCAAAACGAGACTTTTTTCAGTTTAGGTCAAGGTCCAAAAAGGCTCACAAATAAGGCTAATATATCATGCAAAAATGGCCCTAAAAGAGGGATTGAACAAACAGGGCAGTAAAAGGGCTCAAACAGCAAAGATCCCTTCAACAAATTTGAAGAGGGGCTCAAAATAAGACTATTTTCAGTTTGGCTCAAAGCCCAAAAATGCTCACAAATAAGGCTAATATATTATGCAAGAATAGCCCTAAAAGAGAGATAAAGGGAAAGGGGTAGCAGATGGCCTCAAACAGAGAAAATTCCTTGATCAAACATTAAGATGAGCTCAAAATAAGACTATTTTCAGTTCAAGTCGAAGCCCAAAAATGCTAGAAAAAGGGACTAAGAGATAAAGCAAAATAGGGCTAGAAAAGGGGAAAAGAGGACTTACCCTTGTAGCACAGCAATGCAGCAGCTTTTGGTCCAAGAAGATGAGCTCCTAACCTATGAAAATCAGCCTTAAGGTGTTGGAATGGAGGATGGAGGTGGTGGGCTATGAGTTGGTGTGTAAATGGTGCAAGAACAAGAGTGTTTTGAGGCTTGGATGAGGGAGAATATGGAGGTTTGTATGAAAAGGCACCAGCTGGTTTTCTAACCCTTAGAAATGGAGGTGGGGTGCTGGTTATATAGAGGGAGAGGAGTGAAAGAAAAGGGGGGAAAAACCAATTCACATTTCCCTCCAAAAGACAGACCCTCGGGCAGAGGATCTGGTGCAACACAGTTGGCACAGCTGGAATGCACCAGGAGAGACAAGTTTGGCCCGCCAGGTTCAAGAGGTTCAGGTGGCCGGCCGGCCACCTCCCCTGGCCGGCCGACCAGGGGTCAAAGAGGTCAACAAGAATTGCTGGCCGGCCACCCCAGAAAGGTGGCCTCCCAGGTGAGTGCAACACAGCTATGTGGAGAAAAACCAGAAAATGTAACCCAGGAGAGAGAAAAACCAACTTTTTAGAGGGGTTCAAAAGGGTCAGAAAGAATTACTGGTCGGCCTACCGATATTGGTGGCCTCCCAGGTGTGTACAACACAATGGTGTGGTGGAAAATCAGAAAAAGTGGCCCGGGAATGGGAAAAATCAGCTTTCTAGTGAAGAAAACGAGCGATGAAGAGCGATGAAGGAATAAAGCTGGTTTTTCAGAAAAATTGTTGGCCTCCCACCTTCCTACAACCTTCCTAACAATGAAAATAAGGTCTCCGCCAAAAATGAACCCAAACCGATGCAAAACAAAGGTTCAGGGGCCAAAACGCGCGGCCTGAGGCCCCGAAAACTGACTATTAAGCACCGGAGGTGGCGTATGACCACGAAGTTGGTCTCTCGGGCCACAGTGTCCCTCAAAAGGGAGGAAACAAGGTGTGTGCCAAAAATCGGAGCAAACGGAGGTGGTTAAGCGGTCCCGAACCGAGGCACACGGCCGACGGTTTCGAAAAACAGGAAACCGGGCTCCAAACGGGAAAAATGGCCTACGACCACGAAACGTAGCCTACGGCCACTAAGAGATGATCTACGAGACCTCTCCCTTCCTTTGAGAAGAGAAAACAGAGAAAATAGGGCCTGGTTCACAAACCGAGGCAAGGCACGAAAGAGTCCGTAAGTCCGGAGGCAAGGCTCGCAGCCGAAACTCTGAAACCTCTGAACGAGCACAATATGCAACATCACCGAACAGTCAATTGGTGACGTCTGAGTCTTAAGGTCGGTCAAAAATGGGGTGTCTACAGTTGCCCCTCTTTGACAGAACTCGAAAGTCATAAGTGACGAGAGTGAATGTCAAAGCCCCGAGATGACCCATTTTTGACAAGGCCGAAGACTTAGACAAACAGGAGAGATAAACAAAGATGTGCCCGCAGGCGTGCCCGCAGGCAGGGGGCAAAATGCAACTGACAATGCAAGAAGCCGAAGATACCTCGTGATCATGCAAATGCAGCAAGCTGTAACGAAGCAAGTATTCACAAATAGATGCAACAGTTTTAAGCAAGAATGCAAAGCAACAACTACATTTCATGCAGTTAAGAATGCGGAGAATTGTTCAATTCTCGTCACGTCTCACACGGAGAAGGTACAATACCTGTGCGGCTCGCTGGTCGCACCAGCCTCAAATGAACCATACATACAATATTGTTCCTGCAAAAGAAAGAAACTTAACAAGCACAACATATTTAACAACATATGTTCAACGTGACATCGAATGCAGACAAACGTGGTGTCGATGGTGAGTGCATCGCAATGCGAGAAGCAACGCGCGTGACAACGCAAGTTTAAGCATGGAGGCATGACAATATCAAGGAAACGTGCATAACAATGCAAGTTATATGCATGAGAATGCAAGTGACGTGCATGGCAATGCCAGAACAAGTGTAAACTCGGATGTATGTTTGTCACAAAACAACGATCAAAGAAATGCAGGTTTTTGACGAGGGCGACTCAATCGCGGCCTCCGGTTCACCTCCCGGAGGGTCACAACAAATATCAAAACTTCACTTCAATGACGAGCAACGATGAGACACACATCAAAAGTTGGAGTTGAAGTTCCCACGGAGGATTTTGCGACGAAAAGTGCACTTTCCTTTTACTTTCTCGGGGTGCCTGGA